>MUZC01000931.1:320443-357359 GCA_002072015.1 Radix auricularia
AAAAAAACATTAAGTGGCGTCATGAAGCTTTTATTCTATTAATTTATTTGATGTTACTTTTTTATCTTGATTATAATCTGATTGTGTGAATATGCATGTGTGTGAGTGTGTTTATGTTTATGTGTGTATGTGCGTCTGTGTGTGCGTGTGACTGTGTGTTTGTTTTAGTTGTGAAATAACGATTTATTTCATAGATTGCTAAAAGTGAAATTAAATATTGAAAAGACGTTACCACGTAATCTTTTATGTATAGTTAAAATTATGCACTGGATTATGAAAAATTCCGTTAGTGTTATGAACACAAGTTTCTGCCGATGCGATCTGCATGGGTGCTTGAATAAAAGATAACGGGAAATCATTGAATGTGACTTAAAAACTGTTAATGAGAAGAACAATCTCCAATGATTTTTTCAGAGATGGTTTTTACATTATGCTTGATTTTAGAAGAAATGAGCCCTTGCGCCGGGATTTTAAATAATATTATGGTACGTGTATAAGTGTTTATACACTGTTGTAAGAGTGGGGTTAAAAAGCGGAATTGTATTTTTTTTTAAAGAGGAGCAATTTTGTGAACTATTTGAAGGGTGCATTTCATTTCTAGGGTCATGATTTTATAATATCACAGATCCCTGAGTGGCACTATTTCTCAGCCACTGATAATATCCTTTTGGAAAAGTTTAAACTCTTGATTACTTTTTTAAAATTGAAAATATAGACGTAAAAATCATAATGATTTGTGTGTGTGGGGGGAGGGGAGGGGCTATGTGCGAATGTGTGTGTGATTTGGTTATTTTTATGTCTGCTAATGTTGCGCCTCTAACATGACAACCAGTATTTTAAAAAGTAAATGTACAAACAAAAATAATAATAAATTTCTACGGTGTAGATAGAAAGGGGTACATTTTCAGCTCAAACCTTGCGATTTAAGGTGTTTCTTTAAAACAAATTAACTCATACATACCTTAATTTAGCATTAATATTCACATAATTAATATCTGACCCATAAAATAATCCTATTAATTTGACTAAGGCCATGCTAAGCCTAGAAACAAAGTCCTAACGAATGATGAAACATCCATTTTAAAAAATTGGGTACGTTTCTCGAACAATGCGGTTGCATGACATACGCTTTAGGTAAAAAATGTTCTTTAAGGTGTAAATATATCAAGTGTAAAGAAATATCACGGGTATTATTACTTATAAGTAGGATATAGCATAAGAAAGTGCGTGTTATGTCGAAAAAAAAAGCACACTGACAACAACTCATTTTGTGCCAAGCTGTTTTGAGTTTATTAGATGAATAATGTACAACGGGAATAAAGATTGATATAAAGTGAATTGTTACTATTAGAAAAATGCGTGGGAATATAGAATGATTGACATAACATTTATAAGGAGATCAATTTCTCATCATTGTCTTAAAAGCAGCATTGTTCTTATGTTTTTATACAAGTTAAAGGAACATGTGCCTTGATATCAAATAAACCATATTTTCCTCTCTCCCCAAGCCACAATATTCACAAATATTATCTGGCTAAGCATATTCTATTCGTATTGAAGTAATATAATGCTTAGACTATAAATGAAATGTGTGTTTTCTAAGAACCAAAGGAATAATGTGGAAAGATATTGTTTTCATGATTTGATTCACGTGAAAAGAAAGTGAGCCTTGCCAGTTAGATTTTTGTAACTGTTAACGACATTTGTTATCCTGGTAGAGTATATAGCATGCGTTATTAAAGGGGTTCGAGCATGGTGAAAGAAAGTCATCAATCGATCTGAATGAAAGGATGTGGTTGAGCAGGCCAGGGCCCTATAGCGGCTGTAGCTGGAAGGATGTGGTGGAGCAGACCAGGGCCCTACATGGGCTGTAGCTGGAAGGATGTGGTGGAGCAAGCCACGGATGATAATAATGATGCTATATTAAAGCAGATATACCAAAATTGATGGGTAATATTTAAATTAATAATATTGTTATTTTTTTCGACACACATAACGTTGTTTTTATTAAAAATGGGTTCGATTTATCACTACCCTACTTTCCAGATGCGTTTACATTCATTTTAAAGTTGAATTTGAGACCCAAAACCAAAATAAAGTTATTCCTATTGTGCCTACCCCGTAGCGTAGCACGGGTATTTTGCTCGTAAATAATATAATAGTCCAAGTCACTGGAAGTGAAACGCTGAGGATCGATATGCAACAGTCTATAGCAGTAGAAAAATCGTGTGATGATTAGCGCTGTAAGAAATATTTAATATGATGACGTCATTGTTTGATGTGCATCGGTGCGCAAAATACAACCCCTATTATTAAATACTTTGCGAACATTTCAGAAAGTTTAATATTTTGTATTTATTAAAAAAGGACAAGTTAGTTGGGCTTTTGAAAAAGGTTGGCGCCGTAGGCGCCCTAAAAAAAGTGGGCGCCGCAGACGCGCGCAAAATACAACCCCTATTATTAAATACTTTGCGTACATTTTAGAAAGTTTAATATTTCCTATTTGTCAAAAAAGGACAAGTTAGTTGGTCTTTTGAAAAAGGTTGGCGCCGTAGGCGACCTAAAAAATATTGGCTACGCAGGCGCCACGGCGCCCGGCACAATCTTGTTTAGTACTATCAGAGTAAGTGGATACTCTCGGCCCTCTCGCTTAAAAATTTTCGGTAGTAATTGTAATTATGGTTATCAAGATATTTGCCATAAATGGATAATTTCATTCCGAATTAGGTTATTTAATTGAGATCTATAAAATTTTAAGATATTTTCGGTCAAAACTTTAAATATACGAAAGTAGCATTTTTTAACTATAGGGTGTACAGCTTGCGTTTTTTAAATATTTAGAGATTTTTACATGCAAGATTGTTCTTTTTTATTGCTATACAATGACAACTCTTTTGTGTAAATCGAAATAATATAAATTTTTATAGCTTAACAGTTTGAATTAAAAATTAAGACGAGTGAAAAAGGCACGAAAAAATATATATGAGTAAAAGCCACTTGAATCATGCCATGAGTTTCATTGATTTTTATATTATTAATCTATTTACAATTTCAATAATATGTCAGACTTACCTCAAGTTACAATTGAGAATTGTAAACACGACGATACAATTTTAACCCAAGAGTTACAAAGAGAATGCATTTGCCAGCTTGAAGAAAGTGGATACCCGATTGGAAAAGCAACGTGGACATCTAATCTAAAATTGGACTCTCATTTGATAGAAAATAATATCCTGACATTAAACTACTCTGATGCAGGTAAATTTTGATATAATAAGTAACTTTAAAAAAAAAATATTTATAATAATTGAATATATCTAAATTTTAAATAAAGCACATATTTCAGATTGAGGATACAAATATTAAGCTTTACACACGACATACAACAAGCGGCAGGGAACGAAGGGCTTAATATTTGGGCAAGATACGTTTTATGAAACAACAATGTATTCCCTTGGTGCACTTCAGAATGTATACATCATTTCAATTTAAATGCGTTTCTTAAATGTAATTCCACTTTATTAAATTGTTCTTATTAATATATTTTTTTTAATAACTACTGTCAGGTTTAATGAATTAGCTTTTTATGATCACTGAACTAATTTTGAAAATTTATGTGTGTATCCTTTAAAATAGTGATCATAGTTTGATCTATGGATTCAAATAGAGCTTTCTCGGGCTTGATAAAACTTGGCGGGGCCCATCTCCTCTCTTGGTCAGCGGATGACTATTCATAAACATCGTTTTTGTGGTTTTAATGTTGGCATGATACCTCAGCACGGGTTTAAAACAGCAACTGTCAAGCAGTGACCAGCAAAACAGTGACCGGCAAAACAGCGACTTCACCGCAAAGCTATTCTGGTGCAACCGCAAACCACACAAAGTTGTTCTAAACTGTTTGAAACATAAACCCGTTTTCATTGTCTAAACTTATCCAATGACCCCAAGTTAAAAAAACTACATAAATGTATAGAAAAAAACCCTATAAAAATAACAACATTTTGATGAAGTATTTAATGAAAACTATAAATTTGATTTAAATAACATTTAAATGACATATTGACAACGTCCAGCTTACCACGACCGATCCAATGTAATCGGACACTAAAAAGGTCACGTGGTCAGGTAAATATAAGTACATTCACTCTACACCCAGTCATTTTATTTACATTTTTCATAAATCTCGCCATAAAACGTTGACCTGTGGTCGTTGCTTAGTCTAGCCCTCGTAACATGTCCTGATGTAACATGGGCCAGCCAACGAACAGTCCCTGGTTTCTGTAGACTTTAATCGATAACTCCACCCTAAATAAAGTGGCGATGTAATAGGGCAATAAAAATGCCACGTTGTCAGATAGTCCTATGTAAAGGAACCACAATTCATTTTGTCTCTCATTCAATTTTTCCCTTTCCTATAACACTCGCCACAATCCTAAATATACATTACACTATAACATAAAGGTCAATCTTCTCTGCAGTCCCATGTTAAAAATACTTAGAAAGGACCAAACTTATTATTGTTTCTTTTTAAAATATTTTTTCCAGTGGTTTTACGCTTTTCATCTGCCCCTCACATCACAATCCCCCTGAATAAATCGACTTAACCTATGTTTGCCAGTCTCTATCGAGCTTTCTGCACAATATATTTGACTTAAGTAATAGAAGTTAAAATTTTATTTTTTAAATATGATTTTTTTTAAAAGTGCATTGAAACTGTGTATACATTCCTTAAAACAACAACACTTATTTATAAGCACTTTCAGTTGATTGTATTTAATTTAATATAGTCCCTTCTCTACAAAAAACCTGCATTATAACAAGCAAAAGAAAAAAGTTGCTATTGAAAAAGTTGCTATTTTGATATAGTTGCTATTTTGACGGTCGCTATTTTGACCACTGCTAAAGATTGTGAGGCGAGTGCATCATTAACTTCGCTATCCAGCCGCCAGTTACTAGAAGTTACTCCGTTGGAATTTTAAAAAAAATTGTTATTTTCAGTTCGTATACCATGTATCTACAATAATCTGAAAACATTTACGTAAGGTGACTATATTCCATTATTTAACAGCATTTATTCTATGAATGTGTATAAAACACCCCAACATATAACAAACGTTCTTAGTGTGTGTGTGGATAAACTGAATAATTTATAAAGCATTTTTTTTTATTAAAAGTGTTTTGTGTGTGTGTTTGTGTGTGTTTGTGTGTGTGTGTACTTTTAACATACAATATTTTAAGACGCATGAAACCTATGGGAAACAATGTATGAAACGTTTATATGGTAAACGATAAAGACTTCAAGTAAATGAAGTCATTAAATTAACCACCACACCTTAGGGTTTATAAAGACAAACTTTTAAATATGTAATTCCAATTTAATACTAAAATGCTACCTCACTATGTTAAGACCTACACTAAACAATATTTCTTATATATGGGGTTCATCGTTTAAAAGAAAATATTGATAAAAAACAAGTAAATTTAGAACTGCAATGCGCAAAGATTCAATTAAGAATTAAAAAATGGACGCAATCTTTATAAAAGATTTAGATGTAACAACTTATATTTATAATTTATACATGATAAATATATAAAATACAAATATTGTATTTAATGTCACTAATGAAGCTACTAATTTTTAAGTAAAATATAAGCAATTTACGTGCACCCCTGTGTCACCACTGATGAGTAATTTACCTGGATCAACATATTCACCACAACTATTTCGTAAGTATTGCTATGATTTTATAAAGCTCTTCCTGGTTAATATTTTTCAAACTGTGTGTGTATAAATTGTATAAAACTATTAAGCATCTTTAATTAATACTCTATATACTCTATATATATACACATTTATTTATCAAACCATAAAACTTGTAATTTTTGTATGTATTTATTTTTTCATTTAAACAATATTTTTAATCATGGCAAATAAATTATCTGGAATAAAACGTGATCTTACAGTCGACATTCGACGAAAAAATGAGAAACCACACTTTTTCTGACTTTTATTAAGTATTTTATAAATTTATTCATTCAAAAATTCATGCTTTCGATATTCATAAGTTTAAAATGGTATTTTTAAATGACTGTAACTATTTCTAGCCATTAAATTCGAAATATTAATTTTATACTTGAATAGCCCTTTCCAACAAGAATATATGTTTTTAATTAAAAATTCATTATAAAAATAAGTAAGAAAACAGACATGATTTTACAGGAATGAATTCTCGTTCTAAGCAACCGGTAGTGCGGTAACATTATGGTGGACGTTCTTCACTTCAGCCTATAGTTTACATATTTTCATAGAAGTAGAAGCCTTAAATATATAATATTAATAATAAATATCACCATAGCTTTAAAAGGGGCGCTGTGGTCAAAGTGTTAGTGCGCTGCGGCACCAAAAAATGTAAAAGTAAAAATCGGTCACGGGTTCTAACCCCGGTTCTGGCACCCCTACGGGCAGATGATGCTCGTTAAAACCTTAACTGGTATTGCATCTAGGAGAAGGAAATTCCGAGTACAAATCCTTCGCTGCCTTGCGGCTATACCTTCCTTGCGGGAAAGGCTAAGGGAGTAAACCCTGAAAGAAAATCCAGGAATTGGAGCACCCACAGGCGTTCTATGCATCGACGCAAGTCGTTCCCTTGGTGACGGACGTGGAGAGAAAAGATATGCTGTATGGGCAGCAGCTGATTCTCCATAACACCCGCCCAGGCTTGCATCACCTCTGGAGGGGACACTCCAGCGTCGCCGAAAGGTGTCGACAAAACGCGGGAAGCAGCAGTTACCGGTTATAAGCCAAAGCTCAATTGACGTAGAGCTAAGCGCCAGGGGATGCTTCCGACGGTAGGAGAGACTACCGATGTTTTTTTGGACGGCTACCGCCCTCCTGTCAAATAGGTGCTATCCCGTCATGGCCTGCCTTCTCCACTGGGTGCGTGGAGATTAGAGTACCGCTCAACAAGTGGGCCAGTAAAAATACTAATAAGAAACAGAAGATCCCAGCTCTTCGAATCGCTAGCTGGAACGTGAGGACTATGTGTCCCGGCATCACTGATGATTTGTGGTCCATAAACGACACACGAACGATAGAAATAATAGATACAGAACTTAAAAGGCTAAAGATTGACATAGCATGCCTTTATGAGACCAGGCTCCAAGACAACGATTCACTCAAAGAGACCAATTACACCTTATTCTGGCAAGGCAGCATGGTGTGGGTTTCGCTGTTAAAAATACTCTTCTACCATCCATTGATTCCCCTTTATCAGGCACGGAGAGGATCCTCACTCTAAGACTCAGAACAACTGCGGGCCCAGCAAACATTCGTATTGTGTATGCCTCAACAGTCTATTCAACTCCGGAAAAGAAGGACCAGTTCTATGGAGAGTTAGACCAGGGAATAGCCAGCATCCACAAAGACGAGGCAATCTATCTCCTAGGAGATTTCAATGATAGAGGGGGTAGCGACCACGAAGCCTGGTTTACCTGCCTTGGACTCTTTGGAAGATGAAAGTTAAATGAAAATAGACACAGGCTTCTGAGACTGTGCTGCTCATGAGGCTTGTGTCTGACCAACACTTTCTTCAAGTGCAAGGATATACATCAACTATCTTGGAGACACCTTGGATCCCACCAATGGCACCAGTTGGACCTCAATATAACCAGGCGTGCACAACTAGCTAGCGTCCTACTCACTCGCAGCTATCACAGTGCCGACTGTGACACGGATCATTCCTTTGCCGCCAGCAAAGTACGAATAATGAGGAAAAACTCATACCACACAAAGAAAAAGGGAAGTCCACGCATCAATACCTCCTGCATGAAAGACTCTGCGATAGCACAGCTGTTCAAAGACAAGGTGAAGGAAAGTATCTCAAAGATATCCCTATGCGTCACCATTGACTCAGAATGGACGCATCTGAGAGACACAATCAATACATCCGCAATACAAGCCTTTGGCAAAAAAACTCACAAAAAACACGGACTGGTTTGATGAACATTGGGACGAGATGAAACCCGTCACTTTAGCAAAAGGGAAAGCTCTTATGGCTTAAAAGGAAAAGCCTACACCCGACAATTTTGATGCCTTAAAAACAGCTAAGTCACTTGCCCAAAAGGATACACGTAAATGTGTCAATACCTAATGGCTTAATCTCTGTTCCAGTATACAATCAGCTGCAGACATGGGCAATGCAAAAGTCATGTACGAAAATATCAGCAACAAAAAAACATCGTACCCCTTGACGTCAAATTCTGCTCCTCTAATGTCCAAAACTGGAGAAATTATTTAAGACCAGGCAGCACAGCTAAAACGGTGGTTTGAGCACTATCTGGAATTGTATTCAACAGTTAACACAGTCTCTAGATGAAATCCCAGATATGCCACTCATGAAAGAACTTGATATCGTGCCCACACAGGAAAAGCTGAGCAAAGCAATTGACAGTCTAGCTTGTGGAAAAGCGCCTCGGAATGATGGAATACCACCAGAGGGTCTAAAGAGTTGCAAGACAGCTTTAATCCAACCATTGCATCAGATTATGTACCTCTGCTGGGAAAATAACTCATCCCCCCAAGACGTAAAGGATGCAAATATATTGACACTATATAAAAACAAAGGTGATAGGAGTAAATGCAATACTTATCGTGGCATTTCACTCCTTAGTATTGTAGGAAAGACATTTCCCGCATTATACTAATACGTTTACAGAGCCTAGCATCGCGCGTCTATCCATAATCTCAGTGTGGTTTCCGGTGCAGTCAGTCTACCATAGACATGGTGTTCTCTATACAACAGCTCCAGGACAAATGAAGAGAGCAGCAGATGCCACTATACATTGCATTTGTGGACCTTACAAAAGCCTTCGACTTAGTCAGTCGCAACGGGCTGTTCCCCTCACCTACTTGCCATCGTCAGACAGTTCCATGAAAATATGCTTGGCACTGTGCAGTTCGATGGTGCTAAGCCAGGGGCCTTCCCTGTCAGCAGCGGAGTTAAACAAGGTTGTGTACTCGCACCAACACTCTTCGCAATATTCTTCTCTGTACTTCTTCGATACGCATTCAAGGATAGCAGTGAGGGAATCTGATCACATACCAAAGCTGATGGAGGACATTTCAACACTGCCAGCCTCCGAGCCAAGACCCAAACGACGGATGTCCTAATTCGAGAACTACTATTTGCGAATGATGAGGAACTAACAACACATACAGAATCTGGTTTGCAACAACTCGTGTCAAGCTTCTCCAATGCCTGCAAAGAATTTGGTCTGCAAATCAGCTTAAAAAAGATAAACATCATGGCCCAAGACACTCGACCTCCTCCTACCATAAATATCGATACTGAAAACTTGGAGATTGCGGGCAGCTTCACCTATTTGGAATCCAAGGTATTTAATACCTTGTCCATTGAAGAAGAAATAAACAGCAGAATTGTCAAGGCAATCGCAACAATGGCTAAATTAAATAAGCGGGTCTGGCAAAACGCCAAGCTAACGGAGAAAACCAAACTGTGCGTCTATCCAGCCTGTTTCATCAATACACTACTATATAGGATCAAGACATTGACCACTTGTACATCACAAGAGTGTAAACTTAACAGCTTCCATTTGAGATGCTTGCGCCGCATCCTTGGTATTAAATGACAAGAAAAAGTGCCTAATAGTGAGGTCCTAACGCGTGCCAATACCCAAAGCATGTTCTCAATTCTTTGTGAAAGACGCCTGAGGTGGCTAGGACATGTCAAAAGAATGAGCCCCGGCCGCAACCAGAAGGACCTCCTATATGGTGAACTTGCTTCAGGAAATAGGAAAACAGGTCACCCACGCTTGCGATTTAAAGATGTCTGTCAAAAGGGACATGAAAGCAGCCACATTACATACAAGTGACTGGGAGTGTAAGGCATTAAGACCGATCTACGTTGTCAAAGAGGGCGTTTGGTAGCCGAGGAGCGAAGAATGGAGGAGGCTGCAGACAGGAGAGCTAGGAGAAAGCCAAAACATTTGGAAGCACAGAACTCGTGTTTAAATAACTGTGGCAAAAACTGTCATACTAGGATAGGACTGCACAGCCACTCGAGCAAATGCAACCCAACCCAACGGTGATGCACCATCGTCTCGCGAGAAGGAAGGATGCCGGATAATTAATTAAAAATATTATACTATTAAGCAATTGCCTAATATGATTAAATTACTTGTTTGAATAACCAATTTACTTACCGGATAGCCACTTAGATAAACATTAGACTAATCCTCGGTAGAAAAAAAAAAACAAATTTACTCTTAATAATAATCACAAACAAATGATACGCGACTCTTAATGTCATGCATTGCCGTAACTCATAACGTCCCCAACTAACAACGTAGCCCATATACATCCTCAATGAAAACATGTGTAAAATAGCAGGAATATACACACTTTTTACTGTTGGTGGCATCTAGAGATGATTTAACCAATACGTTTTTAACATTTACCACCAAAGTAACGTCTCTGACTAAAACATTCTTAACAAGAATAATTGCACGTTTAAGAAACAAACAGAACATATTAGACTAAACGGCAAAGACATCTCGCTATATATTTCACCAAAGCGAGTAAGTGTAAATGAGCATGACGACTGGCTCTCTCTTAGATAAACTAATCACAGCTGGCAAGCGTAGCGGAAGGGGAAAAATATGTTGAGAGGGAGAGAAGATGCTTCTTACATTCACTTGACTTTTTCCTACTCAGTATTTGATATGTTTATTAGTTATTACGTCCGCCTTGCACGCGGAAAGTCCTTTGTTCAAGCTTCAGCGGTAACATTAAGATTCACCTTAAGTTCCTTTTTTATTACTTCGTGCCCTCTGTATCTGTTCTCTTGCCCTAAACGAATCCCCTTCGTCATTTGCACTTTCTGTGATGAGCAAGTCTGCAGCGGGTGAAAGGGGGGTGAACAGACACGAACTTTATCGTAAAGAAATCAGAACAAAGTGAATGAAACATGAGGGCGGTGTTACTTGCTGACGCATTGTTGTTGGACGCGGTGGTCGAGTGGTAGCGCGCTCGACTGTCGTACCGATGGTCACAAGTTTAAATCCAAGCGAAAGCGATGATTTGTTCCCGAGGCCTAGGGAGTCTTCGAGTCACTTAGCTCTGACTAGAAAATAGTTAGGGGGCTGGGTTAATGCGTGGAACCCCTATAGCCGTGACCGGTGAATACTGGATCACTAGCCAATATATCATCTCTCATGGTCTGTGGACGCAATTATCTTCTGCAAAGAAGGAGCGTCTGTATATATAAGATAAGATAACATTTGCTCTGCAGCTATCTTCTTGTCAGCTAATGATTAAGTGACGGGTGACTACTTTTCTGTCAATGAGCACAACGGAGAGCACGAAGTTAGTATGCCAATTTCGGTAAACAATGCTTACAGCCAAGTTGCGAAGAAAGTGGGAAATGAACGGGCACAAGCACAAACACAAACATTTTGTAAAAATTAAAAAAGTCATTAGCTTGGGCTTGAACCTACTAACTTCCGCGTGTTGGGCGAAGGTACTAAGCCCTACACTAAAAAATAAATGTAATTATGCTGTTCTAAAATAACAAAGTGATTTACCTCATTTATAGGTATTGTTGGCTTGGTATCCATTCATTTCATCTTTTATCTTCATATACATCATTCTGATATTTCTCTCTCTTGACAAGTCTTCTATTTCTTTTAGTTTAGCTTTTTCCAAATCCCTCTTTTTCTTTCTGCACGTGTGTCGCTTCTCTTCTCGCCTTTTTGTATGTTAGTGTTATCTTTCTGGTGTATCTTTAACATGATGATCATTAGTGCTTTGTTCACTTTTTCAAAAGTTTTTCTGATTTCGTTTTTGAACCAGCCAACTCTCTTTTTAGTTTATTGGAACCCTTTTTCTGCTAATGTTTTCATAGCATTTTTAATCCTATTTCATTGTTCATTTTTGCGGTTAGTGGATCTTTGAAAAGATTTTGGTAGTCATATCTTGTCTCTCTTTCATTATGACAATTCTGAAGTATGCTTATTCACTGATTGTGTTGAACTCGTATAGGTAGGTGGTCAGAGTCAGCATCTGCTCCTCGATAACTTCTTAGGTCAAGTATATCGGATCCATGTCTCCTATCAATGATAACATGGTCAATTCGGATGTGGGTGACTCCATCTGTGCCGAAACATTATGCTGCTCACTTACATTCCTTTTCCTAGAGGAAAGTATATGAATCTCGTGCAATCATATTTTGATTCATCATTGAGGCTTTCCTTTAAAATAGCTGGCATAAAAACTTTTTCCTAACCAATATTTGCCTTTAAGTCTCATATCAATATTAAATATCATGTCGTGGTGCCTCTTCGTTGATCAGTTCCAGTGTCTCATAAAAGGTTTCTTGTAACCTGATCTTCCGTATCTTCAGTGAGAGCATGTGCAATCATTAGTGTTATATTAAATACTTTCCCCTGCACACATAAGGAGCACAATCTTTCATGCTCTGGTTTGAAAGCCATGACCTGCATTGATTACTTCTTTTTTAAAAGCAAATCTTATTCCTAATATGTTGGTGTTATAACCACTATAAACATATAAACAAATGTTAATTCTCAGTTGTTTTTTTTAAAGTTTATCTGAATTTTTCCATTTGAATTTCCTGCAAAGCAGCGATGGATATATTCTATTTATTAAATTTTATTATAAGATTGCTTAAAGCTCCTGCTTTGAAAAGGCCTAGTAGACTCCACGTTGAAAACAAAGTCATGCCCGTTTTCAGGCAGAGATCGATTTCCATTGATATCAGTTCGGGTTTTATTTCGTTGACCGGCTTTTGTAACATATTTTTTGACATGGCCGGTTTGCTAGCCCTGCGCATAAAAGGCTGGGGGTTGCCACTCAAAGCTCTCTGGATATCGGCCTTTGATCAGGTTGGGTCCCTAGCTTTTGTGGATCCCTCTACTACCTACAAGGCTGTAGGGCTGATTTGGGTTCACACCTCTATTATCCATATCTGGTTCGCTTTCTCTATCCGCCTAGCAGGGGAGACGCTGGTAGAAGATCAGCTTCTCCCACGAGTGAGTTGTTTTTTATTTTGAAGATTGTGTTGAACATGACATATTTATAAGTAATTCAAATTTACTTTGCATTGGCTTTTTGAGGTAGGTAATTTTACAAATTTAAGTATAAAATCTTAGCCTCATGTTCGTGAAATTGTCTTTTTTTTTTAATTGAATTTTTAGCCATGCCTTTGTAGTCGATGCATTTAAACAAGTGTATATGAAACTCCCTTCGAAATGACTTTACACGTTCTTCATGTCATTTGTTTCAGCGTCGTGTTGAATTTCATCGTCTAATTATCCTTAACTTAGGGTTTTACATGTGCACTTAAACAAAATTATTTTTAAAAATTTATAAACGTTATAACAGCCCAGAAAAAGGGATCTCTATCGCTTAAGAACATAGTTCAAAAGCCCATAACAAAATCGTGTAGTGTATCTCACCCTAAAAAATAGTATATTACATTTTTTTGTTTTCGGTTATATTTTAATTTTGGAAAAGTGAACGATATAAAAAGAACATTTGAGGATTTTTAATACTTTGTATATATTTCAGGAAGTTAATTGCTTCACATTTATCAAACAATGGCAAAGATAAGTTACTTGGGCTTTTGCTTTTCTAAAAATGTGAGCGCCAGAGGATGCGCCTTATAACACTTATTTATATATATATTTTTTTTAACGTACAAACGTCTCCAACGTATTATTATATTTTTTATGTAGACGTGGATTTAATAGAATAAAATTTAGTGTATATAAGAATATAATTTATGTACTTAATATATACTTATGTTTTCTTTGTTATACTTTTTTTTTTTAATCATAAATTTACATTATGCATATCCCCCTTTTTTACCAGGAAAAGGAAAGATTCTAAAATTCATAGCTAATAGGAGAGAACATTTTTTGGAGATAAATATTGGAACATTTGTCACACTTGAGTGTATGACAACTGGTAATCCAAAAGCGAAAGTAAGAATTTTTCGTATTGGAAGAAAACACTCAGGCTCAGAATTTCCCTGGTATAATTTTAAAGCAAGTTCATGCAATGATGGTGGTATTTATGTGTGCTCGGCGACTCAGTATCTTTCTAACGAAGAAGAAGAAGCTCGTCTTCAAATTTATGTCCTATGTAAGTATACACAAACAAACGTAAACTTTCTGACATACAAACACAATTACCTACACAATACATACATTTAATGAGACATTTTGAATAAGCATAGAAAAATGTATTCAAACAACTATATATATATATATAAAATTTACAAAATTTAGGTGAAATACTGGGGGTTGCTTTTAGGCATAAAAAAAACATATCTCCTTATGAAAAAAATCATGTTAAGCCTGGTCCCTTTTGGAACTCAGGACGTGTTAGCGCATTTTCGTATTATGTATCAGTACTTATGATAGATATCAGCATTATGTAGTTATCAGTAATTGTGTTTAGATTTTAGACATACTTTTATGAATTTTCTTGTGTAATGAATATACCTGAATTTTTTTTTTTTAAAGTCATTTCTTTACATTTTAATTTTTTTTATTTTCACTTTTATCTAACTACAAGTGGTTTGTGGTCACTGAATTAGGACTCATAAATGAAACATTCTAAATTGTAATACGCTAATCGCCCAAATACTCCATCAATTGTTGTTTGATAGATCGCGGTTGCCAATCTTGTTGAAAGTAGTTGAATGTTCAAGCTTGTTTCGAAAAAGTATTCAATTTCTGCCCCTGGGCCGCTAAGATATTGATTGAAGTCACCACAAATGATGACGTTAAACGCTCTAAACTTTTACACATATTCTAATGACGTCAACAAAAAAAACTAATACTTTTGATAATACTAAGACTTCCGGCAATGGCGGCCGTTGCCTGCGCCAGTGTAATCAATCGATTCGCAATGGTAGTTTTAACGGGGTTTTTTAACGGATAGAGTAACTGAGTGTTAATGCACAAATGGCAGGTCAGGACATACAAAAAACATATTTACATCATGGGTCTAGGACTTATGGATGCTGAGATCTAGGGTGGTGACAGACGGACGGACAAACGGACAAAACGGGTGTAATAGCGCATTCGACTTCTCGAAAATGCTTTAAAAATCATAAAATTATAATGTATTGCATATTTTTTAATATCTTTGTGATGTTTCTCTCTTTCTTTGTCATCATCTTTGTCATCATCTACTTAATGGTACTAATTTGAAAAGGTGGCAAGTGAATATTATATATATATATATTGTGAAGATCCTAAGTCGTTCTTCTATATGTTTTCTCTATTTACTCTCACTCCTTAACTCTACATTCACACACTTAAGTTCTTAGAAGTTAATTACTAACTCCAAGACGGAATCACAGTTAATTTAGGTTTAATTTCATTACTTCTTAACCATAATTCTACACTACCCTAATCAGTCCCTCTGCCTATCTTCGTCTATCTGTCCATGTGTGTGTGTCCCAGTCTGATTGATGAAGTTGTTGGTAGACATGTTGTCAGAAATAATGTAGCCAAGATTCCTAGTCGATGTTGCGAACAGTATATCAGAACTAGCCACCTGAATAGAATTCGGAAGAGTCAAAGTACTGCGGGATTTATTATTACAGAATAGCAGTGCTTCTGTCTTATTATCATTTAGTTTCAGCTTGCTTAGAGTCATCCAAGACTTTACCTCACCAATGCACTCCTGCATCAATTGGACAGTAAAGCCAATATCAGACGGATCAGTGTGAGTGTAAAGTTGAGTATCATCTGCAAATGATTGGCTTTTAACTGAATGCTTTTCGAGCAGTGGAAGTAGTGGTCTTGTGTACAGCACGAAAATTACCGGACCCAAAACGGAGTCTTGAGGCACACAATAAACCAAGTAAGCTCTGTAAGAGATACAATCATCTACTGATACCACTTGTGATCTGTTAGATATGTATGATGAAACCAAGCCAGGACTGAGCCAGAAATTCCAAAATAATTTTGCAGGGTTTTTAGCAATGTTTGAAGGTTGACGGTGTCAAAAGCAGCACTAAGATCTAAGAGGACCAAAATAGAGATTTTTCCACTTACGAACGAACTACATCATGTTTTCTGCTACATCCTAATGGGTTAAGATATCTTAGGAAGCGTTGCAAGATTCTATCCCATCGCTTGCCGCCATTTGTGAAGCTCCTATGGTGTTCTAATGTTCTATTTCTACTTCTTTCACACTCCTTAACTCTAACTTCACACACTTAAATTCTTAGTATTTAATGACTAACTCCAAGACAGAATCACAGTTACTTTAGGTTTTATTTCTTAACTTCTGAACCTCAATTCCACACTACCCTAGCTCAATCCTTCTGCCTATCTTCATCTATCTGTCCGTGTGTGTGTGTCCAAATCTGAGTCCGAGCGTTCTTATTCTCTCAGACTCCACTCCCTCAAACGCTAACTGTCCGAAGGTCAACTCTCTGTTTGTACCGCCCCTAGATAAGACGGGGGTAGGTGAGTTTGACGTACCCCGTCATGGTCAGTAATCCCCCCTTTTCCTCATCGGTTCCTTTTATACTTCGCCAGAGTCCAAGCTCGTGCCATGCTCTCGTCTTTAAAGAATTTCAGCTAGTAACAACTGAACGTCACAGTTCGCATTGTTGGCCACTTGGACTCGCCCGGTAGTCCCGTGGCACCTCAAAGGACCAAACATACTCGAGATCCCTAACCGCCCTAAATTCCCCACAATATATATATATATATATATATGTATATACACTTATCTATACTAATAAAAGGAAAAGCCCTGAATGACTCACTCACTCACTAAACTAAACACATATTCTATGGGCCTGAGATTACTCTCTTAAGGCCTTGGCTATTACTTGGGCAATCTGCTCCATCTGTTGGGCAGTGCCATACAACATTGTCTGAACGTAAGACTCCCCTGCCCCCCTAACCTCCCCGGCTATGTCAAGCACGGGACATGACGTCAACAAGTGCATGATCGTCTCAGAGGCTTGGCTGCAATAGCGGTAGATGGAGTCCCTGTTGTGATCTAGCCTGTGAAAGTACGATTTAGTTGGGCAATGCTCGGTGCGCATTTGGGTCACCAAACTCTGTTCCTTTCGATTTAGACTCCACCACTGGTCTGATCTGCTAGGCCTGGGCTTGTTAGCGAACACCCCTCTGGCTGTAGCTCCATTTTCCCACTCCTGGCACAACGTTTCCCTAAAGTGGTCCTTAAGCTAAGTCTTTGCGCCCAGGTATGTGACTGGGACATCTGGTTGGGGTTGGGCTGCTCAAGCTTTTGCAAACGAGTCTGCTATCTCATTGCATTCTACATCCACGTGGCTAGGGATCCATTGAACTGCGACCCTGCCACCAAGTCTCTCGAGTCTGCCTACGTCCTCTAAAATGGAGTCGACTAAGTGGATGCTACGTTTCTCAGATATCAGGATTTCGAGCGCTGATCTCGAGTCACAAAATAAGGCCGTGTCGAGACAGACTAGTCCCGACCCTTGCAGTGTTAGGTGCACACTTTCCAGGGCCCTGTGAATAGCTTCAAGCTCCGAATCGTAGTTCGATGATGTGGTCCCACAGGGTCCTGAAAGTTCCTCTTTTGTTGGCCTTACTAATGGGTATTGGATGAGCGCACCATATTCTGCAGTTCTGTCACTCCGGCTGGCAGACCCATCCGTGTACAACTTCGCTGGGGTTTCTGTGAACTTTTCGATTGTCTTAAGTGAAGCCGCTTTCTGTAAATATTCAGGGCTGCGTTTTGTTACTGCCGTGTCAGTCACTCACTCACTAACTTACTCACTCACTAACTCACTCACTCACTCATTCATCACTAATTCTCCAACTTCCCGTGTGGGTAGAAACATGAAACTTTGTTAAGCTGTTTGTTTTACCCCTAAAGAGGAAAATTGGCAAAAAATAACTTTAAAAATCTCGCTAACGTGGGGCCTGGGGCTCTCAATTTTTTTTTTTAAATTGGGATTTATAAAATTGAAAATCACCAAATTTTCCTATTTCCGTGTATTTAGAAACATAAAACTCTGGACATGTGTTAAGTGCATGCTCCCAATTATAATTGAAATAAAATTAATTAAATTTCCCACTCATGGGGGCCGGGGCCCAAAAAACGTTTTTTCCTAAATGATATATATAAAAAATTGAACGTCACTAATTCTTCTTTTAGGTCGAATCATGAAACTTTGGAAATATTTTCAGTGAACGCTCCCGATTAAATATATATATATATTAAAATTCCCTCTAATGAGTGACCGGGGGCCAAAATATAGTTTTTCTTATATTAAAAAGCGACTCATCACCAACTCTCTAAATTCCCATTTAGGTAGATGTATGAAACTTTGGGAAGTTGTTGGGTACCCGCTCACTACGAAAACGGGCGATAAAGAATCTTAAAAATTTCGCTCTTATGGGGCCATTTTTTTTCTAATTTTTGCTATTTACAAATTAAAAATCACAAATTTTCCTCTTTTCCATGTAGGTAGAAGCATGAAACTTTGAACTTTTTAGTACATGCTCCCAATTATAATTGGAAAAAAACGGTTTTTCCTTAAATGAGCTATATAAAAATTGTAAATCACTAATTATCCTATTTCCCGTATAAGTAGACGCATGAATCGTTGGGAAATTGTTTTGTACAATCTCCCGACAAAAATAGCAAACACGAATTTGTAAGTTCCCACTAATTGGTGACCTGGGGCCCAAATAAAATTTTTCTTATATTATAAACCGACTCATCACTAATTCTCTAGTTTTCAATGTAGGTAGGAGCATGAAACTTTTGGAAATAATTACCCTCTCACGTATTGGGCCTGAGCCCAAAAAACGTTTTTTTGCTTATATGAGGTCTATAAAAATTGAAAGTCTTATTTCCCTTGTAGGTAGACAAGGGAAAATTATTATATAATTTTTTTAGCATTTCTTCACCAGCGTCTCCAACTTTACTCTTTGTCCCTCCAAAGTTAACTTAGTGTCCCTAACAGAATTAAAATACGTTGGTTGGGTCTAACACCTATCCCCAACGATTCTAAAATATGTAAGCTTCTCAACCTATTATTGAGGGACTCAACAGTATTTAGTATATCCATCTTGATTGAGATTAAAATCAATAGGTGTTTTGAATTAGTATTACGCGGGTTCTCAGCGCTAAATGAAATCCTAATGTCCGCAGCAAAGCGCGGGTAAATTGCTAGGGTATATTAATATAATGTTACATTTTTTTTCATTTTAGGCCCTATCCTTTTATCTGACTTGATAAAACAGAGAGAGACAATATTCATTACAAGTGTCGGTGAAAATGTTGAAATAACCCTAGACGTTGAAGGATATCCTGAACCAAGGAAATATAAATTATTAAGACAGTTGGTAAATGAAACGTACATTGATGAAAATAAATATAACGTAACTTTCAACCCTAAATATTACAAGAATGGACAGATTCTTTTAAATTTTTCTATAGAAAACGATAACTATCTCACGAATTACACATTAGTCATCGGAAATGGAGTTCAAAGTGATTTAGAATTCAGCTTCTCGCTGAAAATCGGTATGTATAAATATTTTCAATTGAAATATTTCAAACAAGCTACTCATTAAATGAAGATTTCTGTAATATTGAATGCTTGTTACAATATTTGTGAAAATATTTTATTTGAGTTTTATATTCTTTCGTATTCTGATAAGGTGAAGCAACTACTGAGGCATCAGATTTAAAATGTGACGCCAGAATAATTGTGTTGATCATCATCGTCCTCTACGTTGCCTGAAATAAAACTAAAATAACGGATTTTCAGAAAAATGTTTAATTCGTTTATAATGTTATATTGTAAGTATGCGCGTATATATCAATGCATATAACTGCGGTACGTATTTATACGTGTATTCTATTTTTTCTAATTATAATTTGTAAGTATAATGATAAACATAATGTCACCAAAAAAAGTATTTTATTATTGAGCTATTTTATTATAGAATCATTGTAAACCCATACTTAATTAACATATCTATAATGTAATAACGCCATAAACAGATGATTTTTGACAGAAAAAAAGAGTCATAGATTATATATGTGTTAAATGAATTTTATTTTCTTATGGGCTACATATACATGCATTCTCAGAACAATAGTTTTTTCAATAATCTTACTCATACACAAAACAGTGTTGACAACATTAAAGATTTTTCACACAAATATTTTTATATGGTACGTATTTTTTATATACTGCAATCATAATAGATCTAGTATTGCTTAGAATATTATGTTTTGAAAATATATTAACACTGTCCCACCCTGTTTCCGAATAGTAGTTAGTCAATTTAATTCTTATAAACCGGTTTACCGAATTTTAGGTTTAGTGGTATATGACTTAAATAGTACTAAAAATAAAAGCAAATCAACCATAAATCTCGAATTAATTGCAATATTTTTTTAATGGTATCTTCCACGAATAAGGCGACGAGTTAGTGATTAAAGTTGATTTTTTAAAGAAATTAGCCATAATAAAATCAACGAATGAACCGAAAACGTATGCATAAAAAATGAGAAAAGCCTACACATTTCACACTGCAACAAAATGAACTCATCGGATTAGCTCAGTATCAGAATTTAGCATACCTTTCAAAATTATTGGAAAATACATTCCTTGTACCCGTCAAAATTTTGAAAAAGCACACGGTAAACCCAGTTGAAACGTTGCATTATTTTCGCTGTCATGACGGAAATAATAAAAAAATAATAATATAGCTAATATGTAAAGCGCTGTATGCCGGTAAGGAAGTGGAATCACAGCGCTGACTATGAAGATAGTAACATACATTCGAAATATAAATAACAAAAACAACATTCCTACAATTGCTGCCACTTAAATGACGATAAAGGGATTTGAAACATACCTGTGTTCAAATAGAACATACCGCTTAGTAACGCAATTTCTTGACTGCCCCACTTTACATTATATCCTACAATATGTTTCCAGTATTATATTAGAATTTACCCTAAACTATTTCCTGTCGCTAATTCGCTACACCGTATGTTCGCGTGTTAGCTCTGAAACCTATCAAATCACATTGGGCTGTACTGTATTATTTTTATATGAACTGTTTACTTGAGTTATCTATCTACATTTGCCTATAAATTTGTTCCTTTTTTGTTAATTCTTATGTATATGTTGTTCGCATAGAAACTGGATGTACAGTATAATAATAAAGTAACTATATTATACATTGTACCTTTGCTCTTGTTCTTTTTTTTAAAGTAACAATTTATACAGTACTAAACTAAAATTTCATTA
The DNA here is from genome assembly GCA_002072015.1 of Radix auricularia. Lineage (NCBI taxonomy): Eukaryota > Metazoa > Mollusca > Gastropoda > Lymnaeidae > Radix > Radix auricularia. Next base: position 341,782 of record MUZC01000931.1, read on the forward strand.
TATTTTCAAATCTAAGGAAGTAGTACTCTATTAATAAGTAAGAGTGTCTCTATAACGTGTTTTGGAAGCATTTATTATTAAATCTAATATCCCACATAGACGTTTTATAACAGCATACTTTTTCGTGGATTTTTGCTATTCCAGAAGAGCCCTACTTTGTTCTGTCTAATAAAGATATTGCGATCAATACCAATACCTATACCAAGAAAGAAGTGCATTAGAAACATTAGTTCACCGAAAATATGACGATGTTTGATAAAGCCGCAGGTGGTAAAGAAACATCAAGTTTATACTTATCGGCCTAGTGGCGTTTTTATGCGCTTACAAAACCTTACAAGAAAAATTGTTTATCCCCGTGTCTCTTTCAAATGGCTTGGCCAAATTCCACATGCCGATGTCTTACACTCTTCAAATACTGATCACTGTGTAAGTATTGTAGAAATAAGTTGTTTTAGGTCAAAAGGTGTTTTACGAACACAAGAAACACACGGGTGCAGGTTATAGGATTGAGGGGTATTGGTTTTTAAACAAATGGCTAGTCTCAATCAGCATCTATATTGTTGGTGTATTCAAAGCAAAGTCCATCTTTATACTCGGTCGTTTTTCTTTTTCTTTTTTTTCCTTGATCCTTTCAGAGAATCAAAACCTTTTCTGTTTAACTTTTTGTTTTTCATATGTAAACAAATGATTAATCAAACGACATTTCTGTTAGTCGTTACGTATTTAATTTTTCGTAGACGAAAATTTCTTTTCAACTTGTCTGTGTTTTTGTGAGAATCAGCATATATTTGGAACACAAACATTTTCTTATAATATATTTTTTTGCGTTTCACAATGTGAAAACAGAAGAGCCCCAATTTGGTCTCTGTTTAATAAAGATATTGCATTCAATTTTTCACCGGCAATTCCACTACCAATGTAATCGAAACCGAATGCCTGGATACCAATAGAGAGACTTAGTTCTATACAGTTTTTAAATGGTACAATATAACACTACCTGTTTTGAAAATTTAAGGCTAAGTGTAATGAATTATAAAATTTGACAGTGTCTTATAAAAAAAAAAACTTTTGCTTCAGGAAAAATGAATAACACATGGATAGGTTACTGAAAGAATTAGACCTGAATTTAAACAAGGCTGACATTATATGTAGAGTGGCTGATACAACAGAATGGCAACTCTAGGCTTTGAATAAAGAAAAATAATGCACAAAATCAAGTGCGCACCTGGTAACAAGTCAACTTGTCAAGCAGGATGTGAGGTCAAGCACGTACATGAATTCCGGCAAGTGTAAAATATTGTGACAAAAAATTAAACAATTAAATGTACAGCTGAAGAAAATTTAAATTACAACTGCTGAAAATTGACTCCTTTTTTCTATTTCAAACAAATCAAAGTGAGTAAAATTAATCAATGGTTAATTAGAATAGAACGTTGACTATAGTAATAATTCCGCTAAGGAAGTTTGCCCAAAAAAACACGGAACGAGTGTTGAATGGAAAGCAGTGGTCATTCTTGTGTAGGGACATATAATTTCCCACTTCATACAGGCGCAAAATTAAACATCCTTCCTTCCAGACTGTTTTGTCAACATAGTAGTTCCGGTTTGTATGTTGTCGCTATTTCTACTAGGGCTAAGTTTTTATAATTTTAGTTTATATTCCTTAAATCATGATACTAAATCCTTTTCGAAATCATCATCACATCCGTAATTAAGCAAATAATTAAAAATGTAAGCTGTTTAATAATATTATTTTGTATATTCTATGATATTTTACACTAGAACATTAAGAGCTTTGGATGCAGAATTTTTTATTTTAAAGTATCATAAAATAAAAGCAGCAAGCAACCTTCCAAATAATTAAGATTTCTAGAATAAGACGTGATATTTTATAAATTTAAAGTTAGATTTAATTGAACTTAATTAAATTATAACAATAAACAAACTTAAACAGAATATAAATAAAATTATTATATAATAGTAAAAAATAATAACTAGCCGGTATGCGTCGCAGCATACGCCGCTTATGATTAAATGATGGGTGACTTTTTAGAAAAATAATTGTTGAGGAGAATGTGTGACTACTTTTCTGTTACTTAGCACAATAGAGAGCACGAAGTTATTATTCCAATGTTGAGAAACAAATCTTACAGCCGTGTTGCGAAGTCATGTTCGAAGAGTAAATGGGAAATGAACGGGCACAAACGCAAACAATTTTAAAATTAAAAAAGAAGTATTATCTTAGCTTGGGCTTAAACCTACGACCTTCCGCATGTTAGGAGAAGGTAATAACCACTACACTACGAAATTCATACTATTCTGTTGTTCTTAAAGAACCAAGTAATTGACCTCTATTTCAACGCATCAATGGTATTTATGACCCCTTACCCTGTGCACTACTTTTGTTACCATCTGATTGGTCGGTGGGGTTAGACAGTGTAATTGATGTCTGGCATGGTTGAACCATGAAGAGATTTAAAAATATAGATAATAAAAATTATAACATTTTAAGTCTACTTAAGCCTTTAGCCTAAACCTAGCTATACCAAAAATGACAATTTTTAATCTTTGTAATAACCACAATACTTTCAAGATTATTGACATGAACCGACACACATTATAAAATTCAATGAATTATATTAATTTTTTTAGGGCTGTTATCGATTAAATTAAATTTAATCGTTAACTTTTGAAAAATTACCGATTCATTAATCGATAATTTATTTAAGCTAAAAATAAAATGTATGACGTCATTCAATTGAAAATTTCAAGGGAGGTAATAAAAACAGGCATTTAGTATTTTCATTTAGTATTTTTTAACTGCACTGAAAATAAGTTAAATAACGTTTTAAAGTTGAGGCACTTGTATGAAAATTTCAAATTAATTATACATATTTAAAATTCATAGATATTGTTTGATTATTAGTAAAAACATAAAGATCATCTTTTTATCCCAAGTGGTTCGAAAGCTTTGATTTTTTCTAAGATCTATTTATCTCTTTTTTTCACTATTTCGTTTCCTTCATATTTTGTGCCCTTTTATTGCATTTTAAACATGCTTATAACCTAAGTATTTAATTTAATTAAATTTAATACACGTACTATTGTTAGGGTGTATATTTAAAAATAAGTAGTTCAATATGATGTCAATGACAATGAATTGAAATTTTGTTATTGTTAAATAGTTAAAAATTATGTTTTTTTTAACTATCATTGTCCTTATAAAACAGGTTATTTTAAAGTATACCGTGTCTGACCTCCCTAAGCTGAGAAGTTAGTACTTAAAAAATAATAATAAATAAAAACTATTATGAATTATTTATGAATAAATCAATTTTTAAAAACACAAAAAACAACCTTTTTTTATTATTTAATCACTATTTCATCGATTAAAATAGTTTCAATCGATAAAATAGTTTACCGATTAATCGAGAAATTAATCGGTGATTTCTGCAGCCCTAATTTTTTTATAAACCACCATAAACACTAAACACACTGAATTTACTTCTATCTTAAGCACAATAAAGGAGATTACCCTAACACAATGGAAACATTATATATGTAGTTATAGCAGAGGCACTAAAGTTAATCTTGTTCCTCTCCGGTTACAAAGTATTTAACCCAAGCCCAGAATCACATAATCTCAAAATTCAAAATATGTAAACAAGGTTTAGTGCCCTTGAGATGAGATGCTTTCGAAGGGTGTTAAACATCTCCTACATAGCGCACATCACGAAAGAAGCGGTCCGCGACAAAATAAGTGCTGTCATTGGCCCTTACGAGGACCTTCTCACCTCAATTAAAAAGAGGAAACTACGATGGTACGGACACGTGTCAAGATCTGGAGGTCTCTCAAAGACGATATTGCAAGGCACAGTCCAGGGAAAAAGGAAAAGAGGCAGACCAAGGAAGAGTTGGGAGGACAACATCAAAGAGTGGACCGGCCTTTCATTTAGCGATTCCCAGAAGGCAGCTCAGAACCGTGACACTTGGCAGGAGTTAGTGCGCAGCTCAAAATGGTGCCCCAACGACCCAGCGTCGGGTTAAGGGACAGTTCAAGTTCAAGTAACAAGGTAAGGGTTAGCCTGACCGGAAGTAACAAAACAGCAAACGTTTCGGCAAAGAAGCGTTATCAACGAACATACAAAACACAAATAAAAAAAATATTTAAAAAAATAGAGGAACTCAGCTGCGGTGAAATCCATTAATCCACCCACAAAAAAATAACTTTTTTGGATACTTTGGATTTCACCGCTGCTAAGTTCCTTCATTTTTTATTTTTATTTTCGTGTTATTTGTGTTTTGTATATTCGTTGATAAAGGCTCTTTGCCGAAACGTTCGCTTTTTTATTACGTCCGGTCAAGCTAACCCATACCTTGTTTACGTCTTTTCCATTTAATTTTGTATACGCCTGATTGCAGTCCTACCCCTCATTTTTTTTCAAAATATGTACTAAGACTTGCACTAGCAAAGATGGAGCCAAGCAGTGAGGCACCTGCAAAGAATAGTACTATACAGTTTGCCTGCATGCTAATACAACAAAATACTTATCATCTTTGTAAAAAAAAAAACATTCTTTCACTGCAAACACAGTGTTTTGCCCAATATTAATTAAGACGTATTTAACTATAGGGACCTGATCACCACAAACTGTTACAGTGTTTTGGCTTATTGTAATTGATAAAAAATCTAGATAAAATAAACGCGGCCAGTAAAACTAATATTAATTTCTAAAACATTCTGAAAACGCTAATAATTAATGTTCATGGCATACAAAATATTAAAAAAATCCAGATTTAGAAAAACATATAGAAAAAAAGTGAAGAACAAGACGTAATTGCTGTTTCTGAAACTTGTTTGAACCGCAACATAGATAACTCTGAAAGTTTTAACAGTAATTTTAACATTTTTTAGAAAAGATAGAACATACAATTTTATAGTAGTGCTACTAACGATCAAATCAAATGTCATGACTGAAAATTACAAAACCAACTGTATTTTATTATGGCACCTGTTTTTTATTTTTTATTTTTAAATAGTTACATCATACTCAGCTTTCCTTATATGAGAAAGAGTAAATAAAAAGCGACAAATACAAACCTAGAATACATAAAAAATCTCTGCAGTTAATAAACTTCTATAAAATTAAATCATAAAAATGCTTAAATTTTGACTATGAGGGACTTCTTAAAGATATTAATTGCAAAAGGTATAAAATTTACTAACAAAGCTATTAATGAATGCTTAATAGACAATATAAACAATGTACACTTTGAAACATGCATTAACGAAGAAGCAATGACAAATAAAAAACTGTATTTATTCTTAACTAAAAGACGAGGGCTACTGATATACCTCGGAATAATTCCTGGCATGTCCGATAATGATATTGTTAGTGTAACCAATGCTATAAAACTAATTTGTATTAGATGCCTCAAATAACAAATTATCTTGTTTAATAAATTATGTAATTTTTAAAAAAATTACAACAATCAGCGGCTCACTTCTAACAACACTGCCTATGTAAAGTCAGCACAAATAACCCCGAAGAATAAAAATTTGGAAATTTTACATATTTTTTTAATCTAAAAAACTTCTATTGAGGAAATCTTCTAACAAAATTAACATCAATTAGAATAAAAATGCTAGTTCCATTACAAAAGACAATAGATATTCAACCAACAATGGAATTTATTTAACGAATTAAAGCAAAAAAAATTATAAAGAGACACAAAAATTTTTAAATATTAAATAATTGACACGAAAACTTAGTCTAAACCTCAAAAATAAATATATAAAGAATGTAATTAAATAGAGAACAATAAGAATTTATGGTCTTTTATTAAATGTAAAAAATGGTGACTTCAAATTTAACCAAAATGAAAAGCACAATCATAAATCCTATATTACTGACACTATATGTAATATTCTTAATAAGGTACCAAATGGCAATTGCTACGGACATTCTCTCCGCAAGGATAAAAGCTTTTTCGGGACTAATCGCATTAATAAATATTTTCACAAAAATAACAAAATGCAAAATATTTTTTTAAAATGCTTTTAATTACAATTTTGGAATTCGATAATAATAATGATAAGTATACTTACTTTTTAAAAAATATAAACTCAATGTAAGCAAATTATGGAAATTAATAATTTGATCTTGTAAAGATACTAGGTGACCCGTCGTGCGTTGCAACGATCTCAGTAATAATGAATACATTTAAGAAGCAAATGAGTGATGCCTTAAAAACAATTAATCCAGAAATCTACGCGGAATTGTCTAATGAAAAAAATTAGGTTTCATAGCAAACGATAATGTACAGATAAAAAATTAATAACTTAAAACATTTTTTTTACAATTTTAACACGAAACTAAGCGGACTTGCTAAAAAATGAAAGATAATTAAATTTTGTATTAACATTCTCATGGACTCAACCTATATTTCTTAATATCGTTAAAAATTAATAAAGGAATAAAATTATTAAAGTGCATTAAAATGATTTGCCATGGTGGAATGAACTTTAGAAGTTCAGTGACCTATATTATTTAAATAAAAATCTTTAGTTTTATGCACTAGGATTGGCAAGATCCAATACTTTTTTTAGTCACTTACGCTTACACAATAGTTTTAATACAGCTAATATAAGGTGGGAAAAAAACATCACTAGACCATTAAGCCCATTCAGTGCACGTTGTCTATTTATAAAATCTGTTCACTTTTATTTAGTTTCATCAAGGATAAAGATCTTTAAATAATTTATTGAGAAAAACATCTTAAACGTATACGAATAAAGAAATTTACTGCCCCCGACCCTGAAGGCAAAGAAATTAGAAATCCTTGTCCTGTAGCATTTTAATATGACATGGACTACCAAGTTTTTTTGGATAATAATGTTTTTTAGGATCCATTCATTTTCTGTGTATATATTTCGTATAAGGAAAGAAATGAAATTTTGGGCCCATTCAGTGCAAGATGTAAATTGAAAACACCTGTTCATTGTAATTAGCATATTATTTGATGTGTTTGTCAAGATCATTTATAATTGAATGGGGATTAAAATCTTAAACGCGTAAAGAAAAATTGTATTTTTGGACCCCAGTCTTGAAGGAATTGTCATGAGAAGTTCAACTCAATTAATTATTTAAATATATGTGGTCATGTATTTTTATACACAGTTTAGTTATTATTCATCACATTACTTAGTAACTAAAGCCTTAACTAATTTTTGTAAAGCTAAGTTTAAAAAAAAGAAAAATTCGGCCTTCAGCGCCCCATGACGGATAAAAGAGAATAAATGTTGCCAGTTACCTTTCAGGAGCATCCTTCGCAGTGTCCCAACGTTTTATGATGATCGAATGCATGGTTTATAAAGGACATGCAGAACATACACAAAGACACACTTTGATTTATATATATATAGTAGCTAACACAAAAACGTATTTTATATAGCTTTTTAAAAATAAAAATATGTCAGTAAGGGCCCCAGGGCCCATTCACGACAAGATATAAAGTTTAAAACTCCTGTTTATTTTAAGATGAATGATAATGGAAACATTTATCATCATTTGTAAAGATCTTTGAACTCCGCCGTAGCCGGTCCCAGTCCCCGGTGAGAGAGGAGGAGTGTTGTGCGAAGGGCTAGCAACCCTTCCCGTACAAAAAGCCTTGCTACAAAAACACGAGCGAAGATAAAAATAGGAAACTCGGACCTTGGAGATGATGGATCTCTTAACAGAGAACTAAATGAATCTGGGTGGCCAAAGCCTGTCGGAAACAACCCGGCAGACCACCACCTCTCCACTAGGACTCGACTCCGGATCAGATTTGTACCCGGTAAATGTTATCTACTCGGTTAATCATATTCCTAAACACATATTTTTCATCATAATTATCTTCCCCAGACCAAAAGGTAGTTTAAATAAATGTATATACAATGGGAAGAAAGATGTAACCTAATTTTAAGAGGAGATAGGTATACATTCACTCTTTTATTTAATAAACAAAATGATTGGCCCAGATGAATTACAGGCTATTAAAATAACTATGTGATGAGATGCCCCCAATCCTTGTATTTCTGTAAAGACTCTCTCAATCAGGGTAAAGTGCCACAGGATTGAAAATTAGCCAAAAAATCCCCACTCTTTAAGAAAAATGATACATCAGACCAGGGTAATTACAGTCCTATATCACTTACTAGCTTCACTTTAAATTAGTAGGCAGCTATTTAATTTATGTTATAACCTCATTGGGAGTAATAAAGCGATTGTTTTCCCTATTTTTAACATTTTTATCGACAACTAAATATTTTATTTAGTATCTTTTAAAAACGAAATTTCTAAAATTCGAGATGAACTTGACAGAACGGTATTACAGCTACATAATTTATACATATTTCAGCCTTTTAGGTCAAGCTATGACATGTTCAAACCATGTTACGGAAAATGATGTTAAAAGTATTATTCTAATTAGTAAAGCAAATTTATGTACTCTTTATACCATTCTAACTCCACGGTTGTTTCAGTCAGCAGATCATTTACTCCTGAAAAAAAACCTATATAGTCAAATGAAAGTTTGACATCTGGTACCTATCTCTCCTGTGTAAATTCCCTTTTATAAAAACCTTGCTTGAAAAATAATGGTCTAATCAAAACCATTTAAACAGTTATAGAAATGTGTCTCATATTTCATTTTCATCGAATATCATTGAACACTATTCTTTAAAAAAATATGCTTATATTAACGACCACACTCTTCAAAGTCGAAATCAGTCGGCCTACAGACCTTCTCGCAGCACAGAGGCGACCCTATTAAAGGTAACTAATGACTTACTACTCGCACTGGACTGTGGGACAATCTCTTTTTTTGTCCTTTTAGATCTTAAAGCTGCCTTTGAATTCGTCAACCACAAAAATAATAATAACCCTACACATGTTTTAAAAAAAACGTGATCAATTCTGGTTTCGTGGTAGTCATACTATCTCACATATCACAGGTGGTATTAGTAGATGCTGCACCCTTAAAATAGCTGTCTTGGTAAATGGTGTGTCTCAGGGCCTCCTTTTGGTTCCAGTATTTTTTGTTCTTTACACAAGGCCACTTCTACAGCTTGAACATAATTTTTTAAAAGCCAATCATTTGCATGTGATATCCCGCTATACACTTACACTAATCCCTCTAATATTGACTCCACTATCCAGTTGATACAATAGTGTGTTGGGATGTTAAAGTCTTGATGACATTCAGAAAAATTTGAAGCTTAAGGAGGACATAATTGAAACACTTCAATTCTTAAACAATATATCACATATACTTTTGTCTATTTTAAATTCCAAGGAGTAGCCAGTTCGGATGCATTGTTAACAAAATCAACGGAAAACTTGGCAAAATATTCCAAAAATGACTGCCAACAACTTCCATATGCTAAAAAAATCATGTTAAGCCTGGTACCTATTGGAATTCAGGACGTGTTAGCGCATTTTCGTATTATGTATCGGTACTTATGTTAGATATCAGAATTATGTAGTTATCAGTAATTGTGTTTAGATTTTAGACATATTTTTATGAATTTTCTTGTGTAATGAATATACCTGACATTTTTTCTATTTAAAAGTCACATCTTTACATTAAAAAAAAATTTTTTTTTCTTCAATCCAACTACAAGTCACCACAAATGATGACGTAAACCTCTCTAAACGTTTACACATATTCTAATGACGTCAACTAAAAAAAAAACTAATTCTTTTGCACCCTTTCACACCACTCTTCAATGCTTGAAGAATTATGCATTCGACTTCCGGCAATGGCGACCGTTCCCTGCGCTATTGTTACCTCTCGATTCGAAATATTTTTTGGTAGTTTTAACGGGGTTTTTAAACGGATCGAGTAACTGAGTTTTGATGCACAAATGGCAGGTCAGGGCATACAAAAAACATATATACATCATGGGTCTAGGACTTATGGATGCTGAGTTCTAGGGTGATGACAGACGGACGGACGGACAAAACGGGTGCAATAGCAATTTCGACATCTCGAAAATGCGCTAAAAATCACATACACATTTTCTTTCTTGCCATCAGAAATTCGGGCGTGGGAAGGGTTGCCCAAAAAAGCCAGGAAAGCCACAGTTTTATCATTATTTAAATCACAAAAAAGAATGCAGAGCTAAACAAAAACCATAAATACGAGCGTCTGTAACTGACACGATAATATTGAATGGGAAGCATTTAGAAATCAGGAGCAATGCTTGCGAAATGTATAGTGAAAATTCACCTGCTATAGGCAGTGCATTAATCAAAGCACAGTAAATGAAACATGGTGAATGTTCTATCTATCAATCTATCTATCTATCTATCTATCTATCTATCTATCTATCTATCTATCTATCTATCTATCTATCTATCTATTTATCTATCCATCTATCCATCCATCCAACCATCAATCCATCCATCCTTCTATCCATCTGTCCATCCATCTATCTATCTATCTATCTATCTATCTATCTATCTATCTATCTATCTATCTATCTATCTATCTATATATCTATCTATCTATCTATCTATCTATCTAACTATCTATCTATCTATCTATCTATCTATCTATCTATCTATCTATCTATCTATCTTCTCTCTTTTGTTCGGTACAGCCATTTGGACGTTTCGACTCCAAAACATTTTGACCCCTAGACGTTTTGACCCAGAAAGATTCAAACCCGCACAAAAAAAAAGCTTTGAATTCATTAGGGGAAAATCATCTTAAACGGTTTTGTGCTTTGGGAACAATAACTACTTTTGTTAGCTTCGTTCCACCTTATCTATTATATAATGCGCCTAAGCACATTTCCGTCCGTCAGTGTGTGTGTGTGTGAAGCCCCTATACCACGCAACTCTTGCTAACTTTTTTTTAAAATTGAAAATATAGACGCAAAATCATAATGTATTGGGTTTGAGATAAACAGAGGGTGCGGTTTTGCGCGCCGTAAAAAAAAACAATTAAGTGGCGTCATGAAGCTTTTATTATTTTTATTTATTTGATGTTACTTTTTATCTTGATTATAATCCGAGTGTGTGAATATGCATGTGTGCGAGTGTGTTTATGTGTATGTGCGTCTGTGTGTGCGTGTGACTGTGTGTTTGTATTAGTTGTAAAATAACGATTTATTTCATAGATTGCTGAAAGTGAAATTAAATATTGAAAAGACGTTACCACGTAATCTTTTATGTATAGTTAAAATTATGCACTGGATTATGAAAAATTCCGTTAATTTTATGAACACAAGTTTCTGCCGATGCGATCTGCATGGGTGCTTGAAGAAAAGATAACGTGAAGTCATTGAATGTGACTTAAAAAACGGTTAATTAGAAGAACAATCTCCAATGATTTTTTCAGAGATGGTTTTTACTTTATGTTTGATTTTAGAAGAAATGTGCTATTGCGCATATTAGTTGGATAATTACTCGCATGAATTGCCACAATGGAAAATAAACTGTGAAAAGAACTTATAGTCGCAGTTGAAATTGCATTTTTATAGTTATAATATGTAATAGGGTAAGATTGGTGCATTTTTATTTGTAAAGGAAATGGAACCTTTCTAAACATTTTAATTGTATTTTACAATAATAAAATCATACGAAAATGGTTCGAACGAATTTCCCTTAGTCACTGTTAAATAGCTATAGAAATAAATGTAAAGAAGTTATTTAATTAAAGACGAAATATCAATTTTACTATAATTTTACTACTTTAATACATATTTTTATACATCTATGTATATAATCGGATGGAGGCAAATTTTATACTGGCTTATAACAAGTCAAAATTACAGAGAATAAAAGTTTCTTAAAGAAAAATTAACACGGAACCGCTTTTGAAGCATTCAACGAGTGATTTATCATTAAAAAAAAACAATTGCAAATATTTGTTAGGAGGAAGAGGTATTTCTCTTATGTGCTTACTTAATACAAGTGAGTGTTTTGGATCGATTTCATTATAAACTGGCATTAAGGAAATTCTTATTTAAAGTAAACGCTCAGGGATTTTAAATTTAAAAAATGGTACTTGTATAAGCATTTAGATCAATACACTGTTGTAAGTTAAATAGCGGAATTGTAATTTTTATAAAGAGGAGCAAATTTGTGAGCTATTTGAAGGGTGCTTTTCATTTCTTGGGTCAAGAGTTTATAATATTTCCGAGCCCTGAGTAGCAATATTTCTTAGCCACTGATAATGTCCTTTTTGCAAAGATTAAGAAAACCAGCTGTGTAAAATTTTAAAATCTTGCAATCCAACGTGTTTTTTAAAACAAATAGACAATATTAAAAAATCTCCCCAACCCTACGCATCCCAATCACATAAGTATTAAACAGCTCAATAAAAATTAATCTAATTTGTCCTAAATAAAGGGCATGCATAAACTATAACGGAATGGATGTTGTGGATTAATTGGTAGATGAATGAAAAAGCTTACATAAAAAAGACTTATGGCTAAAATAATTTAATAATGCAATATTATGGTACGTGTTATGGTTAAAACTATAGAGTTTTCTATTGGTGCAAGTTTGTGTGTGGGGGGGAGGGGCTATCTGCATATGTGTGTGTGATTTGGTTATTTCTATGTCTGCTAATGTTGCGCCTCTAACATGACAACCAGTATTTTTAAAATTATATATACAAACAAAAATAATAATAATTTTCTACGGTGTAGATAGAAAGGGGTTGAAACGTTCGGGGTCGAATCGTCCCTTGGCGGAATTGTCCGGGATCAAATCACCCCGGGGTCGAACCTTCCGTGGTCAAACCAACCGGAGTCGAAACGACCGGGGACAAAACGTCCTGTGGTCAAACTGCCAGGGTCGAACCGTCCGGGGTCGGATCGTCCGGTGTCGAAGTGTCCAACCACCAAATAGAAAATACTATTTGCATAACTAAAGTAAAGTATCTGGCGCAAAAAAAAAATCCTATTCATTTGACTAAGGGCATGCCTAGCCTAGAAATAGAAATACTGTTTTGGAGAGCTTTTCCAATGAAAAAAGTAATCTTAACACATGTATTTTACTCTAAGACCTAACAAATGATGAAAAATCCATTTAAAAAATTGGGTACATTTCTCGAACAATGCGGTTGCATGACATACGCTTCGGGTAAAAACTGTTCTTTAAGGTGTAAATATATCAAGTGTAAAGAAATTTCACGGGTATTACGACTTATACATAGGATCTAGCATAAGGAAGTGCGTATTATGCCGAAAAACACTGACAACAATTCATTTTGTGCCAAGCTGTTTTGAGTTTATTAGATGAATAGTATACAACGGGAAAAAAGATTGATATAAAGTGAATTGTTACGATTAGAAAAAATGTGCGGGAATATATAATGATTGACATAAAATTTATAAGAAGATCAATTTCTCACCATTTTCTAAAAAAGCAGCATTGTTCTTATGTTTTTATTCACGTTAAAGGAACATGTGCCTTTAAAACAAGTAAACCATATTTTCTACTCTCCCCAAGCCACAATATTCACAAATATTATCTGGCTAAAAATATCCTATTCGTCTTGAACTAATTTCATGCTTAGATTATAAATGAAATGGGTGTTTAGCGAGCTATTTATAAGAACCAAAGAAATCCTGTGGAAAGATATTGTTTTCATGTTTTGATTCACGTGAAAAGAAAGTGAACTTTGCCCGTTATCTTTTGGTAACTGTTAACGACATTTGTTATTCCGGTAGAGTATATAGCATGCGTTATTAAAGGGGTTCGAGCATGGTGAAAGAAAGCCATCAATCGATCTGAATGGAAGGATGTGGTTGAGCAAGCAAGGGCCCTACATGTGCTGTAGAGCCACGGATGATAATGATGTTGCTATATTAAAGCAGAAATACCAAAATTGATGGGTAATATTTAAACTAATAATATGTTTATTTTTCTCGACACACTTATCTTTTTTTTTAATAAGAAGGGGTTTGATTTATCACTACCCTAATTTCCATATGCGTTTACATTCATTTTTAAGGAGAATTTGAGACCCAAAACCAAATAAAATTACTCTTATTGTCCCTACCCCGTAGCGTAGCACGGGTATTTGGCTCGTCTATATAATAATGCGCCTAAGCGCGTCCGTGTGTGTGTGTGTGTGTGTGTGTGAAGTCCCTATACCACGCAACTCTTGCTAACTTTTTTAAATTTGAAAATATAGAAGTAAAATCATAACGATTTTGGGTTTAAGATTAACAAAGGGTGTGGTTTTGCGCGCCGTAAAAAAAAAAACATGAAGTGGCGTCATGAAGCTTTTATTATATTAATTTATTTGATGTTACTTTTTATCTTGATTATAATCCGAGTGTGTGAATATGCATGTGTGCGAGTGTGTTTATGTGTATGTGTGTATGTGCGTCTGTGTGTGAGTGTGACTGTGTGTTTGTATTAGTTGTGAAATAACGATTTGTTTCATAGATTGCTTAAGTGAAATTAAATATTGAAAAGACGTTACCACGTAATCTTTTATGTATAGTTAAAGTATGCACTGGATTATGAAAAATTCCGTTAATTTTATGAACACAAGTTTCTGCCGATGCGATCTGCATTGGTGCTTGAATAAAAGATAACGGGAAGTCATGGAATGTGACTTAAAAAACTGTTAATGAGAAGATCAATCTCCAATGATTTTTTTCAGAGAATGTTTTACTTTTTGATTCATTTTAGAAGAAATGAGCTCTTGCGCATTAGTTGGACGATTACTCCCATGAAGTACCACAATGGAAAATAAACAGTGAAAAGAACTTATAGTCGCTATTGAAATAGCATTATTTGGAATTATAATATGTAATTGGGTAAGATTAAGGCTAATTGGCGCATATTTACTTTAAAAGAAAATGGAACCTTTCTAAACTTTTAAATTGTATTTTGCATTATAAAAAAATCACACGAATATGGCTCGAAGTCACTGTTAAATTACTTTAGAAATATATTTGAAGAAATTATTTAAGTGCAGACCACATATCAATTTTACATTTTAATATAAGCCTTTATACACCTACGTATATAATCGGATGGAAGCAAATTTTATACGGGCTTATAACAAGTCAAAATTACAGAAAATTAAATTTCTTAAAACAGAAAAATTAACACGGAACCGCTTTTGAAGCATTCAACGAGTGATCTAGCATAAAAAATTTAATGAAAATATTTGTTAGGAGTAAGATGTATTTCTCTGAGGTGCTTACTTAATACAAGTAAGTGTTTTGGATCGATTTCATTATAAACTGACATTAAGGAAATTCGAATGGAAAGTAAACGCTCAGGGATTTTAAATAATAAAATGGTAAGTGTATAACCATTTATACACTGTTGTAAGAGTGGGGTTAAATAGCGGAATTGTAATATTTTTAAAGAGGGGCAACTTTGTGAACTATTTGAACTATTTCCTTTCTTGGGTCATGAGTGTATAATATCGCCGAGCCCTGAGTGGCACTATTTCTTCGCCACTGATAATAATATCCTTTTTGCAAAGATTAAAAAAACCAGCAGTGTAAAATTTTAAGCCCAAAACCTTGCGATTCAACGTGTGTTTTTTTT
>MUZC01000931.1:360387-373407 GCA_002072015.1 Radix auricularia
TCTGATAATGGGAAATGGAAAATTTTAGTTATAAGTCATCTCGTGTAAGATTTATATATATATATATATATATATATATATATTGTAAACGTATATATATATGCATAGAAATATACTTAAATGAAACACATGAAAGGGTAAGTCAAATAAAATAATGTGGCCTGTTGGGTGTCAAAGTGCATTATGGACAAAGCAAACTCTCATTTCCAGTTCATCATTCTTATGCTACCTAATTTTTATCTGCCATTTGTTATTAGTACAGATGCATCTACAACCGGAATAGTTGCTTGTCTAATGCATGAGTAGCGAGGGATAAGTATAGTAGCCGGACATTTCTGATTCGTGATACAATATACTCTACAATTGAAAGAGAGTTTTCGGCAGTAAGGGCAGTTTAAAATAAAACTCTATAGATACCTCTTCGGGTCTAAATTCTAATTGCAGTGTGATCACAAATTTCTTAGTTACCTACATACATGAAACTTTGCCACTCCTAGAATTTTTAGATAGGCACAAGCCCTCCATTAATTTATATTTGATATTAACAGCATGAAAGTTACAACAAATGTTGTAGCTGATTTCCTATCCAGAAGTCAAAATTGATACATTCTTATTTTGTAAGCCAAGGCATTTTATAGATTATATCATGTTGTCAGCTAATTAAATTGTAAATTACTTATACAGTTTATCATTTATATTGTTATAAATTAAAAATAGTTATAGCACATATTTATAATGTAATATAAGTATAATGCATATGTGGGATGTATTATTGATCAAATGCTGGTTATATAGACTAAGGTGTTGTCTATTTTTGAATTGAAAATGCTAATAATGTGTTCTGTTTATTTCTTGTTCCAGAGTAGGCCTGTCAACGGGTACCCTGAACTAGGAAACTAGCAATTACCCGGGTAGTAAAATTGCGCTCGGGTACCCGTGAAAAGAGAAATTAAATATCTTTACCACCAGTGTTTTAAAAGTGGCACTTCTATGTTTAAATTTAAAATAGCGAAAAATTTATCTAATTATTATTTTTTAATTTTTTTTTTTTCTAATATATAGTATGAAAAAAAAGCGTTTTAATTCTTTGAATTGTTCCAGGAAGGAAAATAGAACACAACACCAATAACTACTCTTAAATAGGAAGGTTTATGAATGACATTGGCTTTGAAATAAGCCGCTGATCTTTGTTACCTTTTCAGGAAGCAAAAGTTGTTTATATAATTCCCCCCCCCCCCCCCCCCGCCTACCATCCCCAACATACTTTTTTTAAAAAAATATGTCAATTGTTAAATAATTTTTACTATATTAACACACATAAATGGTGATAACTAGGAATTTGTAGACATGACTTGCCTTAGACTTTGAAATACGCCGCTCATCTTTGTTACCGATTGTGACACGCCAATTTCGTTTATCTAGACCCCCCCCCCGCTAACATACGTATCCAAACCTGTCCCCGCCATACTTCAAAAGAAATAACCTATTGCTATATTCTGTTTTGTGTGTGTGTGTTTTTTTTAAAATCCTTTTTAACCATTGAACAATCTTCCCTGTATTAAAAAATAAATGCCTGGGATGAGTCCACTAAGTCAAGGCGAGTCCTGAAAAGTTAACTTGATTAAAATAGTTGTCAGCAGCAGCTATGAACTAGAAATAACCTGCCATGTAATCATACGATTAGCGCACACCACCCCCTTAAACAATCACATTAGCATCCCTCTGCTCATTGTTTTTACACCCCGCAGTGTACTACAGTAGTATTTCAATGTCATCATTTTTAATTACACCAACATTTGGGTTTCCACAGTAAACAAAGCAGAAATAGGTTAATGGTAGTTTTAGAGGGCATAATGAGAAAAAATGAGGGGCATTTCGAACGGGTAACCCGAGTACCTATGGAAATTTTGGAAGGGTACCCGGGCAGAATTTTTCAACAATATTGACAGCCCTATTCCAGGGTCAAATATTTTACGAATTCTATGTTTTAAGTGACTTTTTTGTATTGCATATAATGTCATATATTTCTTACACTTGATTTGCTTTCATAACCATATTTTTCAATTGATAATTTAACATAAATATATGTTTGTGCGTGAACTTCGAGTCTATATGAACTTAGTATTATAAATATACAATGCCATGCCCGTGTATTATAAATTAAGATATAAGACTTGAATTATTCTTTTACAAGCTGTGCTGATAGATGTGACAATACAAGTATTGTCAAAGAGTTTGGGGGGGGGGGGGTATTTAGACCCTCAACACTAACCTTTTAGAACCATTACAATTTTAGAACCGTTAGGGGTAGGTTCAGTCCATCAACGCGATAGAGATAGGCAAAAATTCTGGAAGGTCTGATAATGGGAAATGGAAAATTTTAGTTATAAGTCATCACGTGTAAGATTGCTTGAATATTCTGAAATACATTCATGTGAGCACATGCTAAACAGTGTGTACATGACAACTGACGATTATAAATGAGAGCTGCTCGCTGACCCATGCCATAGCCCAGGGGTGTAGCCCATTGTAACTGCTAGAAATGTAGGGCAGACGCAACTATAACGTGGCCAGTGGTCCTCAAATACTGGACCCAAACACTTAATCAGTCTCTCTCTCTCTCTCTCTCTCTCTCTCTCTCTCTCAGAAGATTCAATGTCACAGATTCAATGTCTGAGGTGTCAAATGTTGAATAGAGTTGCGTCTTTAGTAAGTATAGTAAATTTGTTAGCAAAGTATAGTAAACTTGTTAGTAAAGTATAGACAATGAGACCACTAGGCGGGCGTATTAGAGAATCATCCCAGGCATAGATGTACAAGCCATTATCCTTTAGCTCAACTCATTTCAGAAGAGAATAGAAAATCGATATCTGTATAGTTTCACAAGTACGGAATGTTTTTCTCTTAATAAATTCTTAGTATATATATATGTATTAACTATGTTCTCTGTTGTTTATACAGAGGCGTTTTAATTATTGTTTATGTTTGTTAACTATGAGGCCTAATCAGTAATTTGTACTTTGGGGGCTAGAGCCAAATTATTATTATTATTTAAATTATAGCTAATTACCCTAGAGTACAAGTCATTTATGTGCTTGTGTCGATATACCCTATAGCCCAATCCTTGGCATCTAAGGTCTCAGAATGTTGTGAGCGTCCCGGTATCCAACAGAATCATTTAATAATAGTTTTTATATGTGGTAGCAAGTGACAAATCGTTTGTTGAGAAGAAATAATATCATATCGTCACAATAATAATGTTACAATTTTAACACTTTTTTAAAAAGATGAAATAATGGAATAATGGTTAAAATTGAGGATCAAGAAATAAACTATTAATTTATCGATTAATCGTTAAAAAAAACTAATTATGAAACTATGATTTTACGATTAGTTGAAATATCACTTAAAAATTATTGGATGTCAAAATTGGCCGATGATTATTAACAAATTTCCTGACGTTTACACGAAAATTTACTTAGGGGAATGTTCATAACTTTTTTATGAAGTGTTCCTACCATTTTTCTATTATGTCGCCTACTTATCAAACCAAATGAAAAGCGTATTAGGGCAATACCATAAATGAAATCTGACTTAGAGATAGAAAATGAAAACATCTCTTTCGATGATTTTCTGCGATACAAAATGTAGATTAAATTTTTCTTAATCCATTGACCCTCTACATTGGTGGGAACTTAGCTTGTCACTTGTTTTGTCTTGTTAGAGTGTTGTTTCCTTTTTATTTTACTTTTACTTTTCTTTTAAATTTTTTTTTGCGCTGTTTGTTAAATGATTACAGTAAAGGAGACATTCCTTCTCGTTTAGCTATTCAAAAATAACACTTATTAACTGTTACTTATAACATCCTAAATTTTTATCTTGAATCGAAATACACAAATTTAACGCTTAAACATTCATTATTTTTTTAAGTTAACCATTAACTTTAAATTAATTTTTAGCAGCCCTAGATTAACAACAGCAACAACAACAACAAGAAAAAAAAACAACAAAAAACATGGACCGTTTTGTCCATGACCATCAGGACCAGGGCCATTTCGTCCAAGGCCATCTAGTCCAGGGCTTATTTGACCCGGGCCGCTTTGCCAGGGGCTGTTTTGACTGGGCCGATCTGACGGGTAATCAACTTTTATGCATGAGTATTCATATAAGATTACCTTCTAAAAAATTAACATGAAAAAGATAATCAATTTTTAGGTATAAAAATTTCAAATTATGTTTCCTTATAACTTTTGATATGAGCAAATATACTCTATATTTCTTACTTTCAAGCTGGTCATTGCTTATTATTTCTGTGACGTTATATGAAAATCAATGTTTAAAAGTCATAAATTATATAAAACATATAAATTGTATAGGATACTTACTATATAGGCGTGGAGTATAAGTTATGCCTGGTAAATCACTCATCAGTTTTGATAGAGGCCTGCATGTGAAGCTTTTATATTTTTCTTTAAAAAATAAATTGTATACAAAGTTAGAATACAAATATATTGGTAAGTAATGAACTGAAATGTATATTGTAACATGCATTGTGTAAATCAGGCCTTCTATAGGTTGCTAGGCTCTCTATATAATGCCAGATTTCTTTTGGGCAAAGTCTATATATAGGCACACAGCAAGATTTTCTTGATGTTACATATTTTTAAGTGGAAGTAATACAAAATAAAGCAAATGATGCAAACCTTGTATTATTTTTTCGAGGTTTTACTCTGTTACCACATCCTGCAGAATCTACATTCGTCAAGTAGGGAAGACTTTGTGGGGTCTAATTTAACTTTGCAAACAAAGCGGATCTTCAAATGGTGATCTTTTAATCCAAGAATGAAAAGCTCTGTTCTTCTTGAGTAGGAAGAAGCATAACACCTCACTTTAGTGGCCAGTTATTTTATCTTACACCCAAACACACGACATCATTTCTATGTCATGGTTAGATATTGCTTTGTCTGAGGCGCGGCTTACCATAAGCGATCTTGAAGTTTGGCCAGTGCTCCTTCAGGCTGCTTACCAATTTGCTTTCAAACCCTCTTTTGCTATTGGACTGTAGAATTATTGCAGAACCAAGCAACGCAACATGTCTAGAACTGATATACTAGTTATTGAGCCCTTTGATTGATTTTAGAGTCCCGAGAACTACAAACTTGGTGAGACGATCTTGATTCGATAAATTAGATATTAAACAATATTTTAATTAATAAATACCCATTTGATTGACCACAACGAGTTTATTTCTGGAAAGGATTTCTAAGGTTAATACATAGTTCAAAGTCATCACAGGTAGCTTTATTGTATTTGGCTGAAAGTTCTTTTAACATTATGCCGTCCTCTATAACCAATGTTAATATTGGCTTTATAAAATACGTCAAGTATCTCGGGTTCCACGACTTAAAACAAAATGTCTCTCACGCCTTCAATAACAGTGTAGATCATTTTACTCTTATTTTCACCATCATGAAATCATATAGGATTTCACAATCCAATAGTCTCAGCTTTTTGGCTTAATTGTGTTCAAGCCATTTTCACATAGTCCACCAACTTCCTGTAAAAGTTTTTATTTTAAAAAAAAGCTTTTAGATTAATTAGCGCATCGTAGAACCATCGTTGCATGTCAACATTGCTTGATTCCTGTCCTAGCAATACATTACCTTCCAACATTGTTAAACAGCAATCCTAGGGAAAACGTTATTTAAGAACTTGTGTGGAATTTAAACTGGATTATAAGAACTGACGCCATGAGAAGAACTTTAGCAGTATTGTGAGTGTTTAGTTAATGGAGCCCCGTACCAACTAAACGCTGTCTCATAATAACTTTTAGCACTTACATGCTTTCATTGCAATCATCAATCAAAGAACAACGCTCTACCGCAAACAGCAGTGACTGGAAAAATTGCGAACATAGACCACGTTCATTCTCTGCTGAACGATAACATAGCCGTAATTATTTTTCTAAACATTGACAGTGTTGTTGTTTTTATTTGGTCTATCGCTCAGTAGATCTAAGTTACCTGCATTAGAGTAGTTGAAAGTCAGCGTGTCACCATTTACTAAGTGGGGTTCTAGTGCTAAAGTTGAGGTCCATTTTGATTTGCCTGGTGGGTTCCCAATTTCGATAAGCTCGCATGTGCATGTCATTGGTGCTTCTTTTGTTAAAATATTCTTGAACATTATTGATTCGGTACCATCCAAATTGTCACAATGGGAAATCCGAACCTTGGGTAAATCTAAAAAAAAAAAAAAAAAAAAAAACAAATTACTGAAAGGAAATAGTTATATTAATTAATAGCAATTGTTATTTGTGCAGCTATCTTGGTGTTTTATGATTTTTCTTTTTTTAAAAATGTTTATGTGTTCACGTATTATAAATTAATATTATGGTTAAAGTACTGCTTAATTCATAACAGAAGGAAATTAATTTTTCAGCGTTTAATATAAGGTGTACTAGAGAGATTTCGCTTTAAAAAACGTATAGACAATTAAATAATGGGAATCAAAAGGTAAATTAAAACATCGCCTTTATCATAACTGCTTATACAATACAAAAAACACAAATTGTCTTTCAAAACATTACATAAAACCTTTACCAAATTACTAATAATTTCCAATACGTTCATGAGTTTTTTCAGTTAAAAATAAATTTACACGTAAACAGGCATAACAACTATGTTTTAGTTATTAAAGACATTCTATATCAAGGCCTGAAGACAAAAAAGAATAAGAAAGGAAATTGTACGGGCTGTAAAAAAAGGAAATTGTGAGATGGAGCAATACTTATGTTTGTTGTTAACAGGCTCACATTTCGAAAAAAACACACAAAAAAATCAACAAAGTTTTACCATTTTCAATTTTTTTTATTGAATGCAACATTTGGTCGATAAACAAACAACTAAAGATTGAGCCCTGGATTGGCCTGCTTTGCTTATACAGACAAGTATACTAATACATGCACACATCATAAACGTGATAAAACAGAAAATACTTTTTTAAAATTGTTTTTCTTTTTCAGCTAAGTTGCGGACAATATATACATATATATTAAAGACTGTATGTTCAGTTTTACGAGGCTTTGTTGTTTCATGATAAAAATATGATTACATGAGAATTCTATTTTATACCAAATTACATGCTCCTATATATTTCTTTCTAAAAATTACTTCTTTCTCGTTTCTTGTCGCTTTTATTTTTATTAACATATTTTTAAACAAAAATTGTTTTAGCATCACAAAAAAAAAATTTAAAAAAAATAAAAAAATATTTTGATAAAAATGTGATTGTGGATTTAGAGAAATTGATTTTATTTTAAGGCGTTAAAGTATTACTAGATTACTTACAAAAAACCAGTTGTGACATTAAATCACTGGTTACTCGTCTAGTAGTTCCTCTTTTTTCTTTGGTTTCCATGGTTACCCGAACCTGGTGATATCCTATTCCTAGGTCGACGACTTTTATGTAGAGATTGAAGTTGTGAATGATTTGTAACGTTCCATTCATCTCACATTGATACGTTTTGACATACATTGTTCCATTTAATAAAACCAAAGTTCCCTGCATAGATATATTTTTTTTCTTTATTTATATATAGCAAGTTGTCGTTATCTCAAAGTTTATTAGGCATACATAGCCTTTAATGAATTCTAACTTTGAAGTTAACAATCAGTAAACTGATATCTCTACTAACTACAAAAAATGTTGTGTTTTTTTAAGTTATGAAAAACTTTTTCCTTGAAGCTACATCTGATAAATTCATTGCCATTTAATTATTGTTTTTTTTTTAAACTGACACATTTTCTATGCAAAACAGCATAAAATCTTTAAGAACACAATCTTCCTATTAGATTAACGTGTTTTTTAAATAATAGATAAGAATTGATTGTTCTCGGGGGAAAGCGCTGCGTAAGACAGAGTTTGTTCATTCACAATTATGGATGGATTCGAGGGCAATAATTAACTTTTACAAAGACAGCAGTGGCATAACTATTCGTATAGCGTACATTTACATAAGGGTAATTTGTAAGTGTATTGCATCCATACTCTAAGGGCAGTATTGTACTTCAGCGATCTAAATAACTGTGTAGGAAAGCTTGTAGCTTTGCATTATCTAAGTAAATTTAAACCAATAAGAAACTATCATGGTCATTTATCTCTTTTTAAGATAAGTTCCTTGGTCATCAGGAAATATGAGTGTTGCAACATCGGTTAATCATAGTTTGTTATATATGATAAGCTAAATGTTAGATCAGAGAATAGAAAGCCAGGTTGCATGATTCTGAGTCAGGGACTCAGCATATAGGGTTCCAGTGTACAGAGTAACAGGATTCTAGAGTGCCAAATAGTAGGAAGACATGATTCCAAGAGTAGTAATCAGGGTGCCAATGCGTAGATTATGGGGTGCCTTTAGGCCGTAGGATGGAGCGGAAAAAGAGCATTGAGCGGCATAATTACGGCCAAATTGAAATGTGTAGTACAAAATAAAACAACTGACTCTGCTAAGTGGTAGGTTGTTGCTGAGTTTGAAAGTGTGAGTGAACGAATCTCAATCACCAACTAATAATACCAGCAGTAAAGATTGAGATATTTTACAATACTTGGAAGTTATTTACAGGTTTTATTAAATGGATAATAACAGATTTGCTGTTCATCTCTAAGGCAAAGTATTGCCAGGTATTAAATAATATAAAAAAAAACACAAACAAACTTACATTTGTCATGACATCATACTGGAAGTTGTCAGTGCCATCTGTAGTGGGATAAGCACATTTAACATGGACATCAGTGTCTTTGACTTTGAAGTAGGTGCAACCAGGAAGATAACCATTTTGTGTCAACGTGTCCATTTCTTAATAAAAATGCCTTGAATGTACTACATCAGTTAAGACTCAGTTATAAGTTATATATGAAGTTAGGGTTAATGATGTTAAAAAAAGTCATTTTTTAAAGGAGTGTTAGACTTTAAATAGTTTTAATATCCTATACAAGCACAAATCTTTAGAACAACTGACCGCTTTAAAAGCTGTTATGACAACAAAAAAAAACTATTCATTATGTACAAGTTTAAAGGTGACTATATCAACTTAAAATATGTATTAATAAGCTAACCAAAGTAGTTTAAAGAATATACCATATGCCGATAACGAAGACTACCTGAACATATTGAACTAACAATGCAAACAACTTATTTTAATTATATTTTATAATGATTAATATATTGATCAAAACTTAAATTCATCACAGTGAAGAAAATTAATGTCAGCCAATGGCAAACAATGTGAATATACAAATTAAAAAACAATGAAATTAGATTTCAACAATAAATAAATAATTAAAATATTAATAATATTCGTGCCTGCAACTTCGAATGGAACTCACGTTGATAATATCAGTCGGCAAAATTTAAAGCAACGTTTGTCACCCCCCCCCCCAAAAAAAAAAAAAAAAAAAAAAAATTAAAAAAAAAAGTATGACACTCTCGAAGAATAATTCTACACAATAATGATGATTATTAAAATGAAATTGGTTTTATTCTAAATAGACATAAGAGTCAAACATGCTCGTAAGACTGTTAAATTAAAAATATGGCTATACAATGTGTTCAAATTTGCAACAATTTTCAGTTTGTCAAATAGTATTCCTGATTTTTGAAATGCGGTCCTTTAATGTTAAGGCTACTTATTGAAAGAGCGATGTCATGGACATTTTTTAATAGCCCCTCTACGGTGGGAAGTTTTGAAAAGGGCTGCGTGTAGGAACGGTACAAACATTTAGAAACAGGTTCAAGTTTTGCTCTGCTGATAAATCAGTTCGTTAACACGTCAATGAAATAATTTTTTAATCTCATCTCTCAACTACACCAGCCAGTGGGGACCCATAAGAACCTATTTGATAGGCATTGAGATTCTACTTAGAGACTTTTGTGAAGTTAGTGTCCTTGTAAATAATAAAAAATTTAAATGTGTTGAACAATGTATGTTAGAAAAGTTTCAAGTTTTATCAATGCTATGTTACTTATCAAAGTTGAGTGACTAATAAATAGGTAATTTTTCGAAACAGCTCGAACCATTAACGTAAAATATAATCTTTGAAAACTTTGTATATACAAAACAAAAAATGTGCTCTATTAGATAATCATAAACTATTATTCCGAGACTACATTTGTGTAGATTAAGGGGAAAAATATAATTCAACATGAATCACGAGCCTAGATTGATCCCTTAGAAGATTACTCATATACGTTATAGCGCAATATTCTTTCAGTAAGGCTATATAAAAATCTAGGGAATACATATTTAAGTGCACCAAAGCTCCTTTAAAAATCATGAGAGGGATATTCGTGGTAAAAAAGCAGCAATGAGGTCCAATTGATCCATGGGTGTGAGATAATGTTGCATCGTACTACAAAAACAAATTAAATACCTTAAGATTTACTGATGCCTCGCCAATATGACTTGGTAGGAAAGGCAAATTTAAACTTATCCATTTACTCCTAAATTTTGAGATGATAATCCATAGAAGTAACGCTGGTTTCGCTCAGTGAGCCCCCAGAAAATGTCAGCCCGAGGAGGGGTGCAGACTTTGTGTCATGTCCCCCGGAACAGATGACCCTAGCTACGCCACTATATATTATTATTGTCTAAGTTTATTTATTTACTTTTTAAATATTAAAGTTGAACACTGTTTATTGATGAACAATACATCAATTTGTAAAGGGGTGAGGGGTGAAATAAAATGACTTACCTAGAACCAATGGTGATGTCTTATTACTCCTCCAGAATTTACCAGTAAATTCATGCTCTTCATAATCAAGCCATAAAACTTCAAATTCATGAAAACCTGGCCCCAGGAGGGAAACGCCTAGTGCCATCCTGCATTCGTTCACAAGCACAGGGTCCCCTAAAGACCTGAACTTCAAAGCTGCATACTCCTTGTTTTTTACATCACTGCTGTCCATGTTAATAGCGGAACCCTTCAAAGATAAAGAAGATTAATATTTAATTTTCAGCCACATTATACAACTATCATTAGTGCATTAAAACATTAATAAAGTTCTTTTGGTGTAAATGATGATACTTACATTAGTGTATACAATGTATTCGCATACATCACCAATCATTAAAAAATTTGAAGAACAAATGACATCGACACATCCTCCTCTGACTATGGGGAAGTTACAGATGGGATAAAACAAGATACTGTTATTTGTTTCTGAGGGAAAAAACAATAAATTCAATTTAAAAATGAAACACATATTCTATCAATTTAGACATAAAAAATGCCTTTAATTATTGTGTATTAAACGCTCAAAAAGTTTAATTGTGCATTTCAAAAAATAATAATTTACACAAGTTTTTAATACCCTATAATTTAATTCGAAAAAATGACCTGACAATGAATTTTATTTTTAAACTGCGGTTTCTAAAAGAGATTATTTGTTTTATTAAACAGTTTAGGAAAGTAAAAAAAAAAAAATTATCAAAATTTAAACGTCTAATAAGAATGCAGGGCCAAAAAACTAAGATATGCATAAGACGCAAAAATCTTCTGTAGAGAAAGGGCGTCTGTTAAAGATAAGATAAGGTCAGAATATAGCAGTGCAATTAAAAATGTAGACAAGGAAATTAATTCACCAGGAACGTTTATATGTAGAATGTCAGTGCTGAGATTTTTGTTACAAATTTCATTTGCGATCGTTTTTATTTGGATGTAATGCAATCCATGTCCAATGGAATTAATATTTATTGTTAATATCGCCATTGTTGAACGTTCAAAGTCATCCTCTCGGCTCGTGTCTTCAAACGTGGTCATTGTGTTGTTGTCTCTGTGTGAGCTTGATTCATGAATTTCATTATTCTAAATGAAAGAAGTACATAATTATAACCATTATATATTAGAAATATGTGATATTCATATACACAAGCACACATACATACATACTTTTTAGAAAATTATGAACACTGAAGAAACACATTTGTTATAACATGTTGTTGAGTTAACATATATTACGAAAATAAAAGACTGAAACAAAATTAATTACATCAATTAAGTAGGTAAAGTTGATATGATGCAAGGGTTCATTAGTGGCAGCTTTCAGTGTAATGATATCTAGTTCAGGTTGAATATTAATGTCAAGATATGTTAACAGCGTAGGGCAAGCTAAAAAAGAAACAAAAATACTAATAACAATTAGGAACTCTCAGAAATATATTTTTTAGTTAGACAAATATTTACAACGTTATTCAGAACATTTGCAACATAATCATAATAAAATACGTTTTTTTAAATTTTATTTTGCTTGTAGTTATTTTTTTTGTTTTTGTTAATAATCAATTCTTACATTAATCTATAATATATGGATTTTTTTCCAGTTTTTTATTTTAATCATGATGGGTATGTATGTTAATATTGGTTGAAATTTTGTTAAATGGAACGGGAAATAAATAATCTAAAAAAGCTATTAGAACACTTGTATACTTTTTCAATAGCCCGTTTTTTTTCATAAGCCTACCCTCTCTTTTTGAAAGAGAATACTAGAATCGTGTTTCTGCTCGTAATTCGACCCCTAGAGTTGCCTGTATGTTTTTGTTTCTTTGGTTAACAGTGACGAAAGGAAGTACATTAAAATTCGTTTTTGAAAACGAAATATGTAAATGATGTATATAATACCATTAACAAAAATTTAAATATTTAAAGTAAGTGTTTTTGTTTAGTAATAATTTATAGCTCATGGAAGAGCTGTTGAATCTTGTTGAATGTAGATCCTACTTATTTACAAAAACAAAGTCTATATTCAATGTACTTTTGAAATCACATATGACACGCTCGTAAGCCTACCCCGTAACATTTTCCGACAGATTTTGTCTAAAAAATGTCTGCTTTAGAAAGAGTATATAAGGTACGTGTTTTTCCCAATAGTACAAATTTTCTGTAATGCACTAATTTAATAACAATATTTGGTTGTGTATGCATGCATGTTTTGTTTTTTAATTTAAAAAAAAAATTTAATATATATAT
>MUZC01000931.1:373488-462167 GCA_002072015.1 Radix auricularia
CCCGGGTACCCGTTGCCATCAGATTACCCGGGTAGAAAAATTCCGTCCGGGTACCCGTCAAAATATCACTTCAATGTTTATATTAACGGAGGCAAAACTTCGGCTCCCAATTTTTTTTTTTTTTTTTTTTTTTTTTTTTTGCGAAATAATTTTTGAAATGAAAATGTTCTTTAAAAAAATTAAATGCAGTAAATTACATTTGATGACAAATATCTGTCAATGGGAAATGTATTTGATAGTCTACATCTTTTTCTCTCAACGTGAACAAGAAATCGCAAACACAAAAAGGTTTTGGCGCTGTAAAAGAATCATATAGATAAGGAAAACTAAAGTCCACGGCTAAAAATAATGATGTTAGAGATAAAGAGGCTGTTTCTTAGTAAGAACAAAAATCCCTTCTGTGACAGTAGCTTCGCTTTGAAATACGCCGATTGATACTAACTATGTTGTTTATCTACCCCATCTCCTCCCTTCATTCATATAACCCACACCCTTTGCATTCACTTGTGCTTCTTGTGTGAATTAACACGTGTTGACCTAGAAAAACTGATGTACAAGGTTGTAAGTATTTAAAGTTAATAAATTAATCGGTTACCAACAATTTCAAATGGGTAAGTCGTCGGCCTTGGGGCGGGACTGCATAGAGATGAATGAGGCCGTGTTTGGTATTATAAAAAATATCCCTGCCGTAACATTTACTTTGAAATACGCCGACATAGGATTTCCGATTATAGACGTTCTTTATCTCCCCCCCTCCTCCTCCCCCCACATTCGATTGTGTTTTGCGTGTTCGTTCCCGCGAGTGACTCATTTTTTTTTCAAAAAATAATACACCATAATTTGTACTTTTTTTTAAAGTCAATAAATTAGTTACTAACTGTCTAATAAAATTAAATGACATTTAGCACCTTCGGAGGAAGCGATCATACATTTGTGATGAAGGGTGTGTGTGTTTTAAAAATGTGACATCGAAACGTGCAACTACTTAAAAACTTGAATGCTTACAATTTATTTATTGACGAATTTCATGGATTTACACGTGTATCCATTTAATAGAGTTCAACTTCACTTTAAATACAAACTTAAGTGACAATAAAGTTATTTCACAAATGCTCACTTTCAAAACGGAGGTACGGGTTTTATGAGGGGCGNTCGCTTTGAAATACGCCGATTGATACTAACTATGTTGTTTATCTACCCTATCTCCTCCGGCGACGGCTGCAAATCTTTGTTGTAAGCGGGTTCTAATTTTGTGTGACTTGGGCGGGGGGGGAGGAAGGGGGTTTAAATAGGCCAAAATCACGTGACGTCACTTTTAGACATCGGCCGTGTGGTTACTGAGAAATAAGGGGCATGGAAGGTGGCTAGGTTGCATAGTATAGCTATAAGACGGGGAAATTATGCGATGTTTTGAACGGGTAACCCGGGTACCAGTTCGAAATTTGGACGGGTACCCGGGCAGCATTTTTCAACAAAATTGACAGCCCTATATACCACTACATTAGATTGTTCTAAATATTATTTGTCATTGTTTGCCCTTTCATGATGCTATACACAATTATATAAACAAATACTTTATAATCATTATACCACCTATTACCTCAACCGAGTTAGTTCAAGCGCTATAGAGGTATCTATAACAATAGAAACATAATTGAAAACTTCTGTCAAGGCAGATTTTTTTGCATTTAATCAACTTGTTAAAGAAATTTTAAATACTAAATTTAGCATAAATAAACTAGCAGACTTTATTGGAAAAATCAAAATTAAAAATAAAAACTAAAGATTGGCTGTGACATCTATTTTATAAACATGTACAGTGCTACAAACAAAAAGTTAAGTATGTTATTACAAATTTCATGTCTTTTTTTTTTTTAAATTCATATGAGCATGTCCTTTATTTCTTTTTGTTTTTTTCAACAGTAGTATCATTAACTTATTTACTAATTATTTTGCTTAAATAAGGTGCGATGAAGCCTATAATTAATTGTTATAGTAAATTTGCATATGTTGTTTTTCTTTAAAATACTTACATGTAAAATAAATGCTGTTACAGACGGTCACCTGTTTGTTATTGTATTCGCAAGTCAAATTTTCAATATTATATAAATGAAAGATTTCATTAAATAGTAAATCCCCGAATAAGAAGCTGTGTTGAATATACTGGCCAGCGTCATCCAAAGTAGCAGATGCGAACAATTTTGTATGGAGAACACTTGGATTGATGGGGTGACACATTTGAGTATCACACATGGTAAAGATCGTTTTGCTGCTACAAAATAGGCCGCTATACATGAACCACGTAATAGTAGATACGTTCCTTTCGCTAACTTCACATGAAAAATTAAAAGGTTACCCGGCAATTATATGGCATATTTTTTCACTGACTCCTGTGAAAAAGATATATATATTATAATTTATTAGAAAAACAAATTATGTGCATATACACTCAAGTATATACATATTGGGAACTATTTTTTTAAAAAAAAAATTATAATTACTTAAGAATAGATCCATGTTATTGTTTATTTTCAATCCCACTTTAAAAAAAATAATTAACAAACAGCTAAAATATGTATTGATGGATAAGGTTTATACATTTACTTTAAAACATCTTTAGTTAACAAGTAAATTACAATCCATAGAGACGTAAAGATTGTCTGACCCTTTTAAGGGTTCTTAAATCTACATAATTCTTCTGTTCTTAATTGGAACGTGTGCTATACCTTTATCGTTTAATATAATTTTGTTAAATTATTTGTGGTACAGGGTCGACCTCTGGGCAAGGCGAACTAGGCAACCGCCTGGGTCTCCGCGCTTTTTGGGGACCCACGCTTTGACTAAATATATTTCTACTTTTTGCAGTGTTACTATAATTACATAATATAAGTTTTAAAAAAAAATACAGTATCAAGAAATCTTTAACTTTTATTCAGGAAAAACTAATTAGGAAAATACACCACTAATATAATAAAATACTATAGTCATCCTAAATACAAATACAAAACGTATTTTCCTAGAGCAGTTCAGTATGGATTTATGAATTCAGGAGAAGGTTTTTTTAACTAAAAAATATTATGTTTATGATTTAACACGCTCTGGTTTGTGAAAAAATGCTAGTGTGAGTCTTACTGATAACGAGAAATCAAAGGGACATATGAAATCTCCTTTGGTATGGTTTGAGCTGGAGAACAGGTAATTAAAAAAGTGCATAATTCACAAGCCAATATTACAAAGGCTTGTTGAAATTATGTATTTAAAACTTTATTAACATTAGTTAGATTTCTCTCTGAGCAATTTAGTTGTATCTCGTTGCATTGCTTGCAAAATATGATCCGTCGTTGCTGGAAAATATATGAAGAATAAAAGCTGATTATATTCATGATAATTAGTTTGTGACAGCGAATTCAAAACAAACTCATTTCTTTGACGGAAATAAGATAAGGAAACGTATTTTTAGGTAGAGTAATTTTAGCTAAATACTTCTAAATAATACTTGATTGAACACCGGACCAAAGTCAACAAGAGCAAATGTCACTGATAATCCGCTGTGTAAGCCCAGTAGGTCGATATCCGGAGTAATCAATTTTTTTACTCGTATGTTGTAAAACACGGTTGAATTAAAATATTCAACCTATCAAACGCTAGTGTATATAGTTGAAATTGTTAATCATATATAATATATATATATTATATATATATTTGCATGCCACAACAAACATTTTAATCATGTACATCTTTTTTTTAAAAATTAACATCCTAAAAATAAACCAAAAAAAAAAATTAATTATTGTTGGTTCAATGCTGCTATAGAGTAAAATTTAAGTAACTAAATTTCTTATATTCTATTGTTTAACTATATGTATAAAGGCAAATTTTTTGCATGTATCTCATTTATTATATGCTGCCTTGGGCACGGGGCCCCGCATCTCTTATGCTGCCTTGGGCCCCGCAAAGTCTAGGGCCGCCTGTTGTAGCATGATACTTTAATTGTTGTCATTAAATACTGAATTTTTAAATAAAATTTTGAATATTTTAAAGAATAGGCTTCTAGATGCCAAATAAAGACATACAATAAAAATACAATTATAAAACAAATAATGTTGCATACTCTTCTATCATAAGCGAGTTGGACTTGCTTCAAAGTCGACATCGGATATAAAATGCAGAAATTCAATTTTATTCTTTAATACCGAGGATTCCCAAACTTTGTTCTTGCAATTGTTTTTTTTATCTTAAATCGTGTTTCTCTTCTAGACACTCTTGATAAATGATTACACAAACAATTTATCCTAAATAACTTTGCTGTTTACAGGGGTGCTAAAATTTACTGCTTGAACTATTTGTGTATACGAATTACGGACACTTCGACCCCGGACGGTTCGACCCTGTCATTTCGACGCAAGGACGTTTCGACGCCAGGTCATTTCGACCCCGGTCGATTCGACCCCAGTCGATTCGACCCCAGACGTTTCGACCCCGGACGATTCGACCCCGGACAGTTCGACCACAGGACGTTTCGACCCTAGGTGTTTCGATCCCGGACGATTCGACCCCTTTCTCTTTAAGGCGTGAACTATTTTGTTTTTTAAAAATTCATTTTTAATTCTTTTTAAATTAAAATGAAATAGTTTAAGTTTAATATTTTTTCTTTAAAAATAAAAACAGCAGGAAATAGTTATTTTTAACGGTTTTTTAAAATGATAGTATGATTGAACAAATAATTTAGTTTTATATTAATATGTCTTTAAAATTAAAAATAGAATGAGATGTTATTTTTAATTAGTAATATAAAATCGTCAGGGGTCGAAGTGTCCGACCACCGTGTATACGTTGTATTGGACAAAAATTAAACTTTTTTTTTTTTGCTGTGTGTGGATTTGTTTTATTGATATTGTGATATTCTCATTGCAGAATTTACTGGACAAGAACCTGAACAATATACATTAGAGAAAGCAATTTTTTTAATGACAGAGGTACAGTAATTCCCTACATTAAAGTAAAAAGTTCGTTGACATGAGAAGCAACAAAAACAATAATTCAATTATATTTCCCCTTGAAAGCGGAATGAGAGATGACTAGAGATAAGACGGAAGCTAACTGAAACAAGAAAGTCGCAAACAGAGAGATTGACAAAAAGAAAATTCATAATAACACGAGATTTACAAGATGAACGCATAATTAAAGAGAGATAGTTAGAGGCAAGGGAAAACAAAGAGTGCGGAAAACAATGTGACCCAAAATTCGAGTTACCATGCAGTTAGTGAGAGAGACAAGGGACTTTTGAGAATGGCTTTTGGAGTGAAAGGAGCCAGATCTGGACTAACCCAAAAGCCACTACTTATCATTTCAAATCAATTTGACTAGAAGGTCGACGTTATAAATGTTTATTTCGAAGGGTTTGAGGAAAATTTTGAAAACTACAAGCTGCTAGAATTGAAATGAAACAATGACTGTAATTGCTTTTAAGGGCACAGCCTTTGATGTTTATGCTGAATTGACGGTTACAAACGCCGAATCAGAAGTAATGAAACAAAGAAATGAGTGAGAATGGGCAAAGAGTTATGGGCTACAAAGAGCTCAAATAAAAAAAAAGGAGACTGAAATTATGGAGAAAATTCGAAATGATGAGGGAACAAAAGTGAAAAAAACGTATGTTGGGGAAATCATTATAGACGCAAATAAATAACATTATTTTTAACTCTAAATTTAGTACACTATAAAATAGAATCATATAAAATGACAAGGATGAGCAGGGGCGACGTGGTGCCTGCGGCGCCCCCCTTTTTTAGGGTGCCTAGGCGCGCACCTTTTTCAAGAGCCCTACAACTTTTTTTTTTTATAAATATGAAACATTAAACTTTCTGAAATGTACACCACGTATTTAATAAAGGGGGTTGTATTTTGTGCACGGATGCAAATCAAACAATGACGTCATTTTAAATATTTTTACAGCGCTTATCACCGCATGATTTTTCAACTAACTGCTGTAGACTGGAGTACATCGTTCCTCAGCGTTCCACGTCCAGTGAGTGAGTGACCAGGGCTTTTATATTATTTATATTTTCGGAAATACATCACATGAACATACTAATATAACACTTAAATAGACATAACCATATGCACAATAATATTATTCAACATGAGAAAACTTTCATGTTAATTGTGTTTCTTCCTTAGTGACATTAGACATAGAATTGGTACCCGGAAATATGCATGCAAACTAATGCATTTTAACGTCTATTAAGATAAACTTGATTACAATACAAAACTAGGTATTTGGCTAGTATAACGAAACTCTATTATACAAAGAATGAATATCGCATATATGTATTATATAATTTATAACAAAAGCTTCTTAAGCTTTTACTTACCAAAGCTTATTATTATCAAAAGAAATAACTTTATTAAACACGCTTTTGATTGAACACACATCATCCTTGGTAAGTAAATTGATGAAATTATAAGATATATAATATCAATTTTACTTTTTTAAAAAATACAATTGCGTCACATAAGTTCCATTTTTAGAGCATGTGTGCTACTAAGTAGGCTGCAATATGTTTCTACCAAATTTAAAATTAATATGTCTTAAATTAATATAAAGTTAATAACACAAATTGGAAACAGAAAGCTTTATCTCAGCTGGAAAGTATTTTAAATTAGTGTTGAACGAATCAAAAGTATAAAGGAAAATAAAAAGTAACCATTGGATAAGTTTGCTAAATGGTTTCTAAAGAGTAAAAAAGAAAGATTAAGTTATTAACAAAAATAATTAATTAATTCCAAAGTTTACGCTCACAGGATTTTTAACGGCAATTATTCTTCATCCTATTTTAAAGTCTTTTCAAAGAAATTAGAAGAACCCTAAAATGGCTGAAGCGGTTGATGGCATAAATTTAACCATTCTGACAAGTAATCATTATTTCATACCGTATAAGGTCCAGACGTTGTTTCTTAGCTTCAATGTGCAGATGCAGCTAAACGTTTGTTAATTTTACTTTGTATGGACCTTACCATTTAACTCTGTAAAGAGGACAGAGACATCTGCATATCTCTGCATGTAACTGTCTGGGAACTTTATAAAAATTATGTTCTAATCACCTAGATATAAAATTTCAAAAAAAAAACAAACAAACAAACAAAAACAACTAAAAATATTTTATTAATTTAATAAAATGCACTTTCCTGAAGTTAAATGTTATCTCTGTAGATTTTATTTGTCTGATCTTAAATTTATATTTTAACGAAATGTCCTTTTTAAAAAAATCATTAATGTATTCAGAAATCCTACTCATTATTTTTGTAGCTACAGTCTACGTGAAACGATGGTGTTCATAATTAATCTAAACAGACTTCAAGCAATTTAAATAAAAATCATGTATTCTGAAACCAGTTTTAATTCTTTACATATGTTGACAAAAAACATTTTCCATTTCATTTCTAATGAAATGTTAAAAGGTATAATAAGAGGAAAGTCATGTATAAGTCTTCATAAAATGAAAATGGAAATGTCCATGGGACAGGGGATACGGGACGGTGGGTGATTATGAAAAATGGTAGAACTCAAACTGTTGGATCACTCACAGTCCTGCTTATCAGTTATGTCTGCTTCTTTGTTCCTTTTTCTGTATAAGTTACTTTTCTTATAGTTTTGAACTGACCGTAACCGTAGAAGAAAAGATATGGAGATAAGAAACATCACAAGCGCTCTTCTAAGGTTTTAATACCACAGTGATTGGTCTCGGGGTGAACTCATGTAGCACATTAATGTCATCAACTTGGACTTCAGACTTATACATGTTGTATTGAGTTAAACTTTTTTTAAATGAATTAATTTAAACACTGTGCAAGTTATCGATCCAACAATTTCACAGAATGCTATGCCATCCAACATCTAATTGTGATAAAATGTTTAGATCTCTAAAACTACAATTTAAAAAATTAATTAAATTGAAATTGAAATTGAAGTAGGCCTATTTGTTATTTTTATAAACAGATAGCTATTCAGACAGGTATGAAAGAAAGTTAATAAAATAATTCATGGTAGAATGAAAATATAACTAACATTTAAGATTGTATTGTAAGCGTTATATCTCAACTAAAATGACATTAGCGGCCATGCATAAATATAGTCACGCGCCTATGAGTTAGGGGAAGTTACGCATTTGTGAAGATGTTTGCTGATTTGGGGGTTTTCTTTAGAAAACGTCGCAACACGCAACAACGCGCAACTTTAAATTAAAAAAAAAATATTCCACTGAAATATTCGATTGCTTGAATTTAATATTTTTAAATGTTTCAATTGCTACACAAAAGTTAAGGTATTGCAATGCACAATTACAATAAATGCACATGTCAATGAAAAAAAAAACTCATTTGCAACATGCTAATTGTACATTAGAAAGTAATTCTTTTTGGGGATGGTTGTGAGATATTCAAGGCTTTGGGATGTCAAAAAGGTCACGTAATAAGACAGTGAGGAGAAGGGTAAAAAATCGACTTGAATCGCGGGACGTCCTTGATGGAAAGCATTTTAAAATATATTTTTTGAAATATTAGGTTTTTGTGCCTGTTCAGTCCAAAACTATACTTATTGTGTTCCGAAATAGAAAATAATATTTGTAATTATAAGTACCTTGTCCTAGGATATCTTTTAAAGAAATTTTTTGAAAGAAGAGTGATCATTAAAGATTTATTCTTCCTTATAAAAAATAATGACAGCTAATTAACTGTTAACTTTCATTAGTGTCTTGACTGAGTTTAATTCCTTTCTTAATCGATTTTGTGAAGACAAACTGTCACAAATAAATAGCAAAGTTCAAAAAAATAATTATTGTCGGTTTATTTATTTCTTTTAAGCTCAGTAAATACTTGCATCGTATAGCCAACAAAGTTTGTGTTATTTCCTATTTGTACTCCTTTTGTTTTTTGTTTTTTCTTTATTTTTCTTCTAAAGTAATACTTTCACGACGATGGAGGTGACATTTATGTCAAGAGCAATTACCAAGCTACGTTAAAGTTTATAATGAAAGTAATTGAAGCCACATAGAATTACTTGAAAAACACGCTGCAAACATTTTAAAAAAAAATAAACTAATTGTCTTGAAGGGAAGCCTTTGAATTTAATAAACAATTTTAAGGGGCGTACCCATATCGGAGCAGTGTGTTGGCCTAATTAACCAAGCTCCATATTTTAGTATTTTGATTTAGATGTTAAAAAAAAAAAATAGTCCGTTTTATAAGCTACTACTTTATTTTAACTATGTGACTTCGAATGTTTTTTTCTAAATGTCTAGTTCCGGGGTCTCCAAACTACGTCTTGCGGTCCAGATGCGGCACGCGAGATCATCTCATCCGGCATCTTTTAATCACCACAGAAGATACTATTTTTTCCTCGAAACTTAGTAGATTGGATTTAGTAGTTAGCCACTAAACATCTTTTTGACAAATAATGCGGCACTTCAGCAGAAAATTTTGGGACCCCAAGTGTAGCCAATGCATGGTTGGAAATAAAATCTCTTAAAATATTGCTTTAAAAACGACTTAAATAGTGCAAATCGTGGTTGAACGCTAAGGGCATGAGAAGACAGCAAAATCAACGCTTCAAAGACACACTCAAAAGCCTAACTGAAAGCGTTTGTCAGCAACCCAGACACGTGGGAAAGAGCTGCAATGGACCGGTCCTCATGGCGCAAATACATCCACGAAGGTTCCAAGACATGCGAGACAAACACGATCACCACTTCAGATAAGAAGAAGCATGCCCAAAAGGCCAGTCTTGCCGACCCTCCAGGAAACATCCCACTCCTCCCATGTTCATTCTATTCCCGAAACTTCCATGCCAGGAACGGCCTCGTTATCCATTGCGCACGCATTGGCAGAACCAGTCGCAGCAACAATTTGATGACTAGATTGGTAATCATCGAGTCAACTGACGAACACACACACTCGTACGAGGTCTTTATTAAATGCTGAGTACCACTATCACGATAGAGAGAGATGCTGCTGCCGCAAAGTAAACTCATTATGTCAAAGTTATAAAATGTTCTAAAACAAATATTACATTCTCAGTTTATATAGAAACAAACTTGTAATGTTTACAATGTTGATGGTCACGTATAGTTTAGAATAGAAGCTTGTAATAAACCACATTAAAACTTATTGTTCTATTTCAGTTATACTGTTGAAGCCAAATTATTATAGTCTACATTTATCATTTTACTTTAACTGTTAAAATGATGTTATCAATATCACAAAATGAAAACACTTACCATATCAAAATAATCTCTTATTCTTTCCCAAGTTCCAAACTGAAAAATGAGAATTTTGTCTCTTAAGATTCTTGTCACAAATGATTTTGTAATATAGATTAATGTAAGTTACAATTTTTAATGCATTGAATTGAAATTACTATATGTGCCAATTTAAGGAATAAAACTTGAAATACAATTTTCATGGAATTTCTAAAAAGGATTAATCTTTTCACTTATTCCACACTTTAGGGCAGTGGTTTTTAACCTTTTTGGATGTACCGAACCCCACTAGTTTCATATGCACATTCGCCGAACCCTTCATTATTAGTAGTAATATAGATGCCTTGAGTCGGGTGCTGTCTTGACCTCCCTCCGCCGAACCCCGGCGTCTGACTCACCGAACCCCTAGGGTTCGATCGAACCCACGCTAAGAACCACTGCTTTAGGTTTTATTGCTATTTGTGTCGAAAGAACTCGATATTTGTATTGCTACAAGTTTCGCTGATTTTCTTGAAAGTTTAATATACACACACCAACACAAACACTCACACGCACACACACAAATATATATATATATATATATATTAAAGTATGTTTGAATATGTGTGTGCTTGTCCCTCATAGCTGACTAAACCATTCACCCGATCGTCATGACCATTTTTGAGACTTTTGTGTATCCTTTTCGAATAGTAACCAGCTACATTTTTCTCTCAATTTAACACTAAACGTGCGCCGGGGAGCTTCAATGTAAATTTTTGGTCATATGAGCTATATAAAAATTAGTTTAAGCGCTATCTATTTGATAAATGAATGGATCTTAACCAAATATTGTAATTAAATTTTTGATAGACAATAATAAAATATTATAGGTAAATCATCTCCTAAGAGCCGCTCTTTTAGGGCTGGTGGCCCATAATAACTTTTAAAAAAACTGTATGGTTTTATTCTCTAATACAATTATTAATGACATTGACAAATGATGATATTGGTATCCATTATTAAGCATCTTAAAATAAACATGGGATTTTCAACTTTATATCTTGCAGGGAATGGACCCTGAGGCCTTAATGTAAACTTTTAATAATAAGAGCTTTATAAAAAATAAGTTTATGTGTTAGCTATTGAGGTAATGAATGGATCTTAAAAAGACTTTGCCTACCTAAACTTGGTAGCTGATATTAGAAACAATTAAGTGCACTGAAATTCAAATGTCAATTTTTTCGGGGCAGCGGGCACCAAATGTCTTTTTCGTAAATGTTCAACATATTTTTCCCTTTAATTTAAAACCATCTTTAGATAATTTTGAAAATTAATTAAAAATGAACACGTTTTTCAATTTGAAATCTTGTACCAAATGTGACCGGGGGCTCCATAATGTGTTCTACCTTTATATCTATTTACATTTACAGATATTAGTTGTTTTTTTTTAAACTGACTAAACCATTCACCCGATCACGATGATACTTAAGGAAATTGTTTAATACGTGAATACAATTTTGAACATGACACTTATTAGGTCCGGGAGGCCAAATTATTTTTGTCCGAGCTATAAAAATTTACTTTTAGCATCGGCTACTTGGAAAATGAATGGATCTTGACCAAACTTAATGCCTAGAAGATATGGTCCACAATAAAATACTTTTTTTTTTTTAAAATCCTAATGTCAATTGCATTTTGGTCGTTGACCCACAATCTTTATTTCCGTAAACTTGTCATTCTTTATTTCCTTTATGATATTACACCACCTTGAAAGATATTGAAAAATTCCTTTATTATTATTTAGATTGAAATAATCATTAATAAGGGGACCTTAATTACATGTTTTCTGATATGTGTTATCAAAACATTATTTTTAATTGCTAGCTAGTGTGTAATTTGATGTATCTTAACCAAACTTTGTATTTAAAAAAATATAATAGCCAATATCAAAATAATAACGGATACTGAACTCCTATTGACCATTACTTCGGGGCAGGGGCCCAAATTTTTTTTTTTTTTTTTTTTTTGCATATGTTTAAGATATTTTCCACATTCCGTGATTTCATGTTTTGTTAATTTTTATCTTTATATATAAATGAATGGATGTCTTTGTGTGCGGGTCTTTTATAAACCATGCATTCGATCGCCATAAAACTTTTGAACACTGCCAAGTACGCTCCCTGAAAGTAAACTGGCAACTATTTTCTTGTACTCCTCATGGGGCGCTGAGGTCCATTTTTTTTTTTTCAATTTTTTCTAAATTGAGCTGTATAAAAATTAGTGAAAGCTTTAGTTACTAAGTAATTTTTCTGAAATTAACCAAATTTTGATTTTACATATTTTACCACATATATTACAAAAATACATCAACCTGAACTCCTAATGACAATTACATCAGGGCTGTTGTCCTAAATGCAATCTGTCTTTAATTCTTTAATATATTAATCCCCATTCAATTATAAACGATCTTCAAAAATAATTACAGATATATCCAATATTATGCAGCTTTAAATGAACAGGTTTTTTCATTTTTACATTCTGAACTAAATGGGTCCTGGGGTCCATAATTTCATTTTTTTCCTTATATGACCTATTTACACAAAAATTGTATGT
This sequence comes from Radix auricularia, assembly GCA_002072015.1. Classification (NCBI taxonomy): domain Eukaryota; kingdom Metazoa; phylum Mollusca; class Gastropoda; family Lymnaeidae; genus Radix; species Radix auricularia. The sequence goes on from MUZC01000931.1 coordinate 386,337, forward strand.
ATTAGCTACTGTGAAAGTAAATGTATCTTTACAAACATTATCTATACTAATAAAAGGGAAAGCCCTCACTGACTGACTCACTGATTCATCACTTAATCTCCAATGTCTCGTGTAGGTAGAATCATGAAACTTTGGGAAGTTGTTGAGTACACTTCTTTGATGGTATATGGTAATATATATATTTAAATTGTCCCTTTCTGCATTCCAGAGGCCCCATTGTAGTTTTTGTCTTAAATTAGCTATTAAAAATTTAAAAATTACTTCTAGTCCAATTTTCTGTGTAGGTAAAAGTATAAAGCCTTCTGTAGCTGTTAAGTAACACCAAGCAATGGTAATAAGGAAAGTACTTATATATATTTTTAAAATTTCCACTCATGTGTGGCCGGGGCCAAAACCTTTTTTCCCCTAATATGGGCTCTATAAATCTAAATCAACACTTAATCTTCAATCATCCGTGAAGTTAGCATCTTGAAATTTTAGGAAGTTGTTGAGTACTCTCCCGCGATGGTAAGAGACAAAGAATTATTAAATCCTTTCTCAGTAGTGGGACGATGGACTAAATATTTTTTTCTCCTAATGAGATTTATAAAAAAGACGCATTTTTCACTAAATGAAATCCTGATTTACTGCAAAATAGCGCGGTAAATTGCTAGTGATACATAAAATGTTTTTATCCCATATTCAAATGCTTCAGGGCATGAACTTCTAAATTCTTTTCCTTCAGGGTCGGGGGCCCTAAATTTTTTTATTCGTATATGTTTAAGATGTTTTCCCCATGCAATAATTTAACGATCTTGATCCATGATGAAACTAAATTAAAATGAACAGATTTTATAAATAGAAAGCTTGCACCGAATGGTCCTAGGGGTCCCTAGATGTTTTTCTTTTCTTATATTAGCTGTATTAAAACTATTGTGTAAGCGTAAGAGACTGATAAAAAGTTTTTGATCTTGCCAATCATCGAGCATAAAACTATATTTAATTACTATAGGACACTGAACTTCTAAAGTTCATACCATTAGTGCAAGATGCCCAAAGCAATTTTTAATTTCATTTCAGAATTTAATTCCCTTTTTAATTTTATACGATATTGAGAAATATAGCCTGAGGCCATGCTAGTATTAATAAAAAATTAAATTATATTTTATCTTTTAACCAGTCCCCTTAACATCGTTTTTTTTTAAAAAATAAGATTTTAATTTAAATTTTTAATATATTTATCTCTTGGTTACTGTTTGCTAGGAAATTTGGATTTTTTTCTTTTGCACACTTCCGTGTAGATTTCTTATAAAATTGTTTTTAAAACATCAATCATTAGTTTCTTAATTTGTTTGTTTAAAACTGAGATCGTTGCAATGCACGACGGGTCATCAAGTATATATATATATATATATATGTATATATATGAGGGCAAATGATTCTATAAAAAACGGAAATTACTTTTATGCAATGGGATAATACTGTGCTATGTAATCCCATATTTTATATGTATTTTATAGGGAAAATTGTTTTTATATAGGAATGGGATCCAATTACACAATGTGATTATCATGGGGCTTTATTCTGTAAGATGAAATGAATCATATGGGGGACATGGATTTGTCCAAGAACGGGATTCAATTATAGATCGGGGGCATGATGGGTGGAATTCAAAATTACATCTCTCATGATGGTTGTGAGAAGCCGGGTAAATCAGCTAGAATATAAAATAAAACTTAAAATGTTTATTGCATGTTTTTATATTTTCAAGACGGAAGAATAAAAAATGTAGTATTTATTCTACATTTATTATACTCATGCCTTTCTTTTTTTTTTTTTTTTGCATTCTGGACCTCTTGTTCTTTGAAGGTATTTTCATGTACATAAACTTTATATTTATATACCTTTAGATGTAATTTTATGACACATTTTTGGTATTATTTAAAGTGCCTTTTATAGTACACTCCAATAATATCATTTGTTTTACATCTACAACATTCCTAAGAGGATAGTTTAAAAAATACTCAATTTGACAGTATGCTATCTCCAAATAAATTACTTTTTTCATGGAAATAGTAGTCTAATTGATTTTTAGGCATAGTACCATTATTTTTCGCAAGTAGTGCTTGTCTGACATAGTTTTAAAGCGATATTACAGCAAAACAGTTGGATATTCCAAGTATTCACTAATGATTGCTAATTTATGCTTTTAATATTGCTTAACTGTGCAGAAAACAATACAGCAAAGTTCGATACAAATAAGATAAGTGACTGTAACACAATCAATAGTAAATACATCTGTGAAGCCAAATAAGCTTCATTAAAGATTAAGACGTGTCTTTTATTTATATAATATTACTAAAACATAACAAAACACATAAAAAAATAAAATGTAACACAAAATTTACATCAGTAAATATCAAATAAAACGTAAAATGCAAAGTTTGTCACAGGCTGAAAGAAAAGATTAAAGTATCAACAATTACTCGTTTTACAATTTAACACTTATTTTCATCAAGGTCGAGAAAGCTACTATTCCAGTTCTATCTATATTAAAGCTGTTTTTCAAATTTAGTCTAAGACCCATTACAATATTATATGTCAACATTGTTGTAGCTATTGGAGGAGGATGGGGGACAAAATTCTAAAATCTTTTGGTCCCCACTTGAGATAACCCACAAATTAGTGTTCACCATTTTTACATTAAACTTTATGCTAAAACTATGTATGTAATGCCCTCAAATAGGTAAAACCATCGGTCCAACACGTCGCTACAAATTCCTATATGCGTCACTGCATGTAAATGACATTTAAACTGAAGCTACTTACTGCTACTTCATTCCGTTTACATATTTATTCCAGCTCCCGCCACAGTGTTTTATTGCGACAAACAAGCTCTGATAATGTCAAAACAAACATTATAAACTAGGGCTGCGGAAATTACCGATTAATTTCTCGATTAATCGGTAAAAAAAAATTATCGATTAAAATTATTTTAATCGATAAAATGGTGATTAACATTGCAAGATTATTTTTTCATTATTTTTTTCCGATTTATTAATAAATAATTAATTATTCATAATAGTTTTTTTTAAAGTACAAACTGCTACATTTAAAGAACAGACTCTAAAAGTGTAAACTTAAAAATAACCTGTTTTATGAGGACAATGATACAAAAAAACAACAACATTGTTTATAATAAATAAAAAATTTAAATTCACTGACATAATATTGAACAATATTGTATTTTAATATTAAATTAAATAAAATACTTAAGTTATGGGCCTTTTTAAAAATGTCATAAAAGGGTACAAAATGCAAAGGAAAATAGCGTAGTGAAAAAGCTGATTATTAGGTCTTAGAAAAAATCATAACTTTTGAACACGTGGAATAAAAAGATAATCTTAAGGTTTTTGTTAATTATCAAACAATTTCTATATAGTTGTGTTACTTGTATATTTTAAAATTAATTTGAAATTTTCATCCAAGTGCCTAAACTTTAATGGGTTATTTAACTCATTATTATTGCTAAATATGTTTTTAAAATAACTCAATAAAAAAAATTCCAAAATTCCTTCTTTTTTATTGCTTTTCTTGAGATTTTCAGTTTAATGACGTCATACATCTTTATTTTTAGCTTCACAAAATTATCGATTAATTAATCGGTAATTTCTGAAAAGTTAACGATTAAATTTAATTTAATCGATAACAGCACTATTATAAACATTATGTAACGCATACATTTTCTTTCTTTCTTTTCTTTTTTAATAGGGTTAATGTACACATACATCAGTAGCTATGATTAATTTTTAATAAATTTAACATTAGTTGTCACAACTACTCTATATGAGATTTCAAAAATGTATACATATTAAAATATTTTATTAATAAAATATCAAACATTAACTAAGACACACTCAATAAAAAAAATAGAGAGATTATTACATATTCTAAAAGAAATCAAATAGAACATAACAGGCTTTAGGGGTTTAAAGAATCATAACATTTTTAAACAAATATTCTAAAAAAAATATATTTATTGTTTCTATTTATGCGCTACAGGGAGGTAATTACATTGCGTTTTACACATTAAACGATGACAGAAAAGAAAATATGCCATTATCGAAAGAAAGGGATAAGCCATTGATGAAAAATCACCTTGGAATAAATAGCATTAAAGTGTGTATACAATAGCTCACTTAACTTATAACAAATAATATCTAATGTTTGTGGCCTTCAAGTGTTTTGTCTGGTATCTTTGCCTGCATACGTTCCGAGAACAATCATAAAACAGAGTTTGACCTGGCAGACGAAGAGGGGGCAGTGACATAACTTTGTGCGTGTGATTTTGCCTTGTCATTTATTATTTTTTTTTTAGTAATTGGGGTAATAAACATTCAATCAAAATAGAGTAAAAAATATTATGTTGCTTTACTCTTAGTCGACAAAGATTTCTGGATGTAATCAGAACAGGTGTCTTTATACAAGAATTTTTATACAAAAATAATTAAAGTTAATGTTCTCAGTTCCAAACTCACTAGATGATTAGGAATAATTATGTATTTTACGAAATCCCACAGTACCACCTAACTCCTAGATACCGGATTGTAAACATACACATCAAAATAAATACATTAAAAATAATTTGAAAGCAAAATAAGTGTCTTCTGATGTGGACTACACCCAACACCCTTCTAGGCAAGACCATAAATATTATGGCTGCGGAAATTAACAATTATTGTCTCGATTAATCGGTATAATGTTAATGTATTAAATATATTTTAATCGAAAAATTATTATTAAATTTAAAGATAATATATTGAACAACTTTTTTCGATTTATTAATTAATAATTAATAGTAGTTTTATTACGCACAATCTTCTCCATTATAAAAAAAAAAAATATTTTCGAAGTTTAAACTTTAAATAAGTAGTTTCTATAAGGAAAATGATATTTAAAAAAAAAAATAAACGTTGTTTTTACTTAATTAACGATGACGAAATTAAAATTCATTGACATTAAATTGAACTACCTATTTTAAATATATATCTTAAAAAACATGTTTTTTCAATTAAAAACTTAAGTTATGGGCATTTTATGAAATTTTCAGTTTAAAGACGTCACAATTCGTATTTTAAACTTTAATCAAAATTATCGATTATTTATTCGGTAATTTTTCAAAAGTTAACGATTAAATTCAAATTAATCGATAACAGCCCTAATTAAAATATATTAAAAAAAAAAGATTAGGAAAGATTATTAAACTAATGAAATTAAGCACCCTTATGTCAATATTTCCATATTTAAAAAAAAAAGCAAATTCTGTTTAAATCTTTCAATTTGTTAGCATAATTTTTTGTGATCAGAGTATTTCAATTTCTTTTTTTTTTAGATTTGGAAATATATTTGTTTTCTGTATATACATATTAAGATAACTAAAGAATGTATTACAAAAGACAAAATAAATGTACAATTTAGAAAAATAAACATCACATGTTATACCAAGAGAAAACATACTCATACTATACTTTAATTCAAGGTGAAAAAAATAATCACATAAAAATAATTGAACATTAATCAGAAAAAAATCTCTACAAATAAAATATGACAAATATTCCACCAATTAAAAAAAATTAAATTTAATATGAAAACCAACGAAAACTTTGTGTGGTTGAGTTTATTTTGTATGTGTGTGTTCATTTTTTGTGTGTGTGTGTTCATTTTGCCTGTGTTTTTTAATGAAATATAAAATTTAAACTGATCTAGGAATATTTATCGATCATAATTTAAGAAGTCGACAAGATATTTCAGAATTCTGAGTAATATCATTTTACAACAGGTTTTCGTAATTAAAATATAATTAAATAGAACAAATTGTAAAGATCCTGACAAAATAATTTTCTAAAAATTAAGTTTAGCTTTTTTTTAAAAAAATATTATATTCAGTATTATAAGGATTACGGAATATGATTGTTCTCATTTGGACCACTCTTTTAAATTTCCTTTGAATTTGAATATGTATATTTACAGAAATATAGTAACGAGGAAACATTTGTGACATACGTTCGTACAATGTGAGATTTTGGTTTAAACTTGAATTCATAGTTTAAATGCTGGTAACTTAAAAAAAGTTAAATTACGATATATTAAGGAACATTACGCCTAAATTAGAATTCAATACAGTTCAATGAAACAGGGATTTGTATAACCTAAATTAACAAATGTTTTTTTTTCATTAGGATACGGAATCATTTTGGGAACACGAATAATCTCCAAAATATGATCCCATTACTCGGCGGCCCCCTATGTTATTAAATGTATAATGATAATTTCAATTTCCTTTTTCTTAAAATAAATAATAATTGTGTGTTGTTTGTTAATTTCAGTTTACGAAACTCTAAAATTTTATTATTAAAAATACAATATTCTTTATCTATCGTTATTAATCATATAGACAGACAGTAAATGTGTCAATATTTTTATTTGTATTTAGACTATTTGATTTTTTTTTAAATTTCATTTATGAAAAACCTATTGTTGTTTAAACCTCTTCCAAATTGCTGGCAAAGTGTAAATTAATGGATTGATTGCTGAGTTTACTGGCAAAATGACAACTGCTGTCCAAGCGTAAACTTCAAGGTTAAATTCAAAACCCCTGAGAGACATTATTCCCATAATTCCTATAGGAAACCAGCAACAAAAGTCTGACATAGCTACGAGAAATAATTGTCTGGCAATTGCACGTTCTTGGGCTCTTCGGGTTTCATCCGTTTTGACATTAGAGAGATTGTTTTTATATGACGAGAGAGCAAGGAATATAGCCACCTGACCGATGGCTATGAGCAAAAATAAAATAAAATTAATACCAATAAATACTACCACAGAGAATTCCCATCCCGTGTAACTACCAGAACTGAAGGGAAGCGCAAGGCACATCCCGTTATAAGAATAAATCTCCCAGTCGGGAAAAAGTGCTGGAATAATAGAAACAGTCGTACAAATTATGGTTGTTAAGCAAATTGAAACTATTTTTCCAACCTTTGAAATTCTATGTTCACCGAAAGCATAGCGTATTACCAAGAACCTGTCCAGTGTAATGAGGCAAATAAATATCGTTGAAGTCTCACTAGAAAATATTGACAGAATGCCTGCTAATTTACAAATATAACTATTTCTCCAGCCGGCGTCTGCCAAAACGTACTTGTTCCGATAAAGCATATCTGCTCCAGCTATTATCAGCAGATAGACCCCCATTATGAAATCAGAGATACCTAGGTAAACGACATATAATCCATACGCTTTTTTAATGACACCTCGCTCCCAAAATAACCTGTAAACCACCACAGACGTGTTACCTATCAGTGATAAAACACCAACAAACCACAAAATGTTACGTTTAAGAGGATTACCAATCAGATCTTGACAAGTGGAGATTGCATCGCGTGGAGCAAAACATTTTTCTGCCGGTATGTTCGGTCCTCTAATCAATTCACAACATATACGATAGTCATCTGCGTACAAGGCATTTTGAATACCCAACCAGCTCAAATATCCGTATTTCATGTTAACGACTTTTGTACCTCGTATATCAAGTATTTGAATTAGTACGTTTCCTGTCCGACTAAAATCTATTGGTTTGAGATGACTTAAAACCAGAATTTTTAAATTTATCAAATGAACGAATATATTTTGTATGACTCTATTACCGCACTTGGTGTAAGACAAATCAAGAACCTGGATGTTTGATGGGAAAGTAAAATTTTCATCAAGTTCCAAGTCAATGTTAAATGATAAATTTAAATATTGTAGATCTTTCATGCCCTCTATTACAGATAATGTTGTACTTTCTACAATTTCATTGCTACTAACATCTAAAAATTTGATATCTAAACTGTCAAGGCTTTTAATCACATTGTTTAAGTCATTAATTTTACAGCTTCGTAAATCTACATCAATTAGTTTGTTAAATATAAATAAAGAGTAAACCTGTGGAGTAAACTTGAAAACATCCAGTTCTTTGTAAAGTCGAACTGTCGTCTCAAGATAACTGCTATATAATGAAGTGTTATTAGACATCTGTGTTCTTACAACATTTGACAAACAATTATAGTCAGGGTCACAAGGAACCTGACACACAAATTCAGTACTAGAATTTAGATTGTTACCTTTTTCACTTCTAATTTTTCGTTGTGCGTCTTGATTCAGGCAAATGTTTCTAAGGGTAAACCTAAATTTCCTTGTACATATAGTTATCTCATCAAAGGAAATTTCATCTTCACTGTGTGGACAATCTTTTTTATCATCATGTACAAAGTATGCGGAAATGCAATAAGAATTTGGACACTTAACATATCCTTGAGGACAAACAAATGTTTCACAACCTACTAAGTAAGAGTTATTTTGGTGCACAAAACTATGTGTTTTAAAATCTTTTTCATACAGGCATTTAGAGACCGTTCTATTTGCTTGTTGTAGGTACGAGACTTCAATTTGCAGTGTATTTGACGTCGTAAAATTGGTAATGGTAGTTTTTTTTCCTCTGCTAATATGATCGCCAGCATTCAAAAGGGGCGAGATATCGTTATGAAGATATATTTCGCTTGCTGGATGACTGCGTGTTATTAATTCTCGAAAATGACCTCTAGTTAGTTTGAAAAGTTCGCGATTCTCTTGTTCTTTTTTGCAATCTATATCGCATTTGTGCTCAACTAAAGTCAAATTTATATTTTGTATAAAATGTTTCATCTCTTTATTCCCTACCTGTGTATTCATCTGGTGATGTAATATATTCCAATAACTTTCGTAAATTAAAGTCAGTTTTGATTGGTTTTTGTTGTTAAAAGTGTTTACGCCAATAAATAGCTTATCTTCTTCAATTCTTTCTGATTCACATAATATAAAGCTTATGTTCCTCCTTTCCTTACAATCCTGCTCGTTCCACTCATAGTGTTCCAGTTTTGGGGTCACTCCAGGTGACGTGTAGTTTAGTGTTATGTAAAAACAGCCTTTACCTTCATCTCTTGATCCCCATGGAGGATCTATTACCAGTGGTGTTCCGTCATTCCAAGTGTAATCATCATGGGAATTAACCCGTGTATTAGAGAGACCGATAAAAGTCACCAAACTTATTTTCTTTAGACCATTTACAAATTGGTCTAAATTTTTAGCGTACACATTTCCATTTCCATCCATCATACTTATTCTCTGCAAAAGTACAAACTGTCTAATTAAGTTCTGATATAAAACTAGAAAGTCCAATTCATTTTGTGAATTTATGTGAGCTAAATGTGACCCAGGCCATGCCTGTTCACATGTCTTTTCAGCTTCTGCAGCTGTCATTAGATAAGTATTAAAATCCACTTGGTAACAACTGTTGTAATGTGGCAATATACTAAACATCATCCGACAGATTTCACAAATAAACCATATGCTTCTCCTAATAAAAGCAGCAGGCTCGTTTAGTGTGTTTGTGTAACTAAAAAAATACGTGCCCCGTACCGGCTGTTTTATAAGTATAAACAATCGTTTGACTTCCTTATACAGGGTCTGTTCAGAGTCCAACCTAGTTACCACAGCTTCGTCGTCCTCACTGAATGTAATATTTTCAGCAAGTACAAAGATCGCAAACTTTCTAACAATATCGGTATCATTTATTATTTCATCTTTAGTGTCATCAAAAACCGTGTCCAAGGATAAATATTTCGGACAAGAAAACTTTTTTAAGTTCGACGTAGCTGCCTTAAAATTGTCCAAAGTAAAATTCCTCTGAGTCAGCCTCTGAAATGTAAACAATTTAGAGCTTGTATACGTCATCTGGTTGACACTAAAATCAGTTTCTCCATCCCTAGCTCTGGTGTAGTTGAGTATCCATTTCAAAGGATGAAACTTTTGAAGAAAAAGTGTTAAAAACCGTTGTTGAAGGCTTAGGCTGTAACGACAATCGTATACCAAGTCAACCTTGAATAACTTAGTGGAACAATTGAAATTATCTTCCATTCTGCAACACACTGTAACATTAAAAAAATGAACTTACTTTCATTATATGAAACATTTATACAGTTATTAGTCAATGTAAACTGTTTACATTGCGTGATATAATTTTATGTTAAAAATACATTATTTAAGACGAGTGAAGCTTCATGTATATATATATATATATACACACATTTACTAGCTGCTGTACCAGCCCTTCCATAGGCCAGTATTAATGATCTTATTTTACACCATTCATTCTGAACCCGTTCATTAATCTATTACCTTTCTTGGTAAATCCTTTTCTCCCAATATTATTGCACTTTTTTTTAGATTACATAGCCCATTATTATACCGATGTGTAATGTGATCTCTATCGAACAGTTTATACCTTTCCTCTATATTATACATATACTTTAATGGCATCCCATAGCTCTGAATCGTCCAATTGAATTAAAATAAACCTTTCTTAAAAAAACAAACTCCCTTGCTCTCTTAACATAATTCACTTTGGATTTCAAGCACAATTACGATCCTGCTGTTTTAACAGAAAAAAACTAGCAGTCATTTAGATCACATAATCTGGGCAAATTCTATACACTATAGTTAATTGGAAAACTGTTTCCAATCCTTGAATACACTCAAATAGGGTCCTTTTAATCTACCTAGAGATAAGTCTCAGTATGTTAGTAAATATTATAGCAATTGTGCGTTGTGGGAAATAATAAAATATCCACATAAAAAATATTTGTAAACTGATAATATAAACTACTCTATCCGATTCAAAAATGCAATAAAGAGAAAGAAAATATGTTGCATTATTTTTAAATGTTTATTATATTTAACTTTTGATAATAAACACACAAACTTATTTTTTTTCTGAGAAAACATCAATGTTTTTATAAGAACAATTAATTCAATATGTACATGATATATAAATACCTGAAATTATGGTTAAATATATTTTTACAAAATATATCGAAATCTTATAAAAAACATACACATAACTTGACAATATCAATGAACTTAAAATTTTAATCTTAATTTTAAGTTTGCGCAAAATCATAATTTTACGGGATAACATTGATAAATATTAACCCTTGAAAATAGTCATCCCATTTTTTTCCAATTTTATGCAATATTTGTGCGATTACATGCTCCATAAGGTTGCCATTGCTCAACGGTATCCAATTCATGAAGAAAATCACTTTCTCCTACATACTACCATAGATTAAAAGAATTACAATGCTCAGTGGTATGCGTTGCATATTGGGATTTCGGTTTTGGTAGAATCTTTCCCTCGATCCCGTTGCATAATGGAATACCATACTTTGTCGAATTCCTAACCACTAGATTATGCATTTGCGACTGGATCCCAATACTTCTGTTGTTTTTATTTACAACAGTATCATCAAAATACAATACGTGATCACGTTCCCTAAGAGGTCCCATTTTACTTTCTCGCACATTTTAGCTACAACAAAATTCAATTTAGTTTTAAATTATGGGCATCGGCAGAAGCCAATTCTAATCACTTGAGGTCTCATACGTAAATAAATTTTAAAAAACATTTGATTTGAATTTTTATGAGTTTTTAAAAAAAAATTGCAGCACATGCAATGAAAAATTATAACGCAGGTGATTTTTTTTTTTAATTTAACCCGAATGGCGGGAATAAAAGATACAAAGTACAAACATAGTCAGGCAAATAATTTTGCAGAGAAAATGAAACATGACCAAAAAAAAAAGCGACTAAAAATCAACTGAGATTTTGAAGAAAAAAAAAAGAATTTTCTAGAATATTTTAGGCTTTTTATCCCATGATGTTTACCAAACTGGAAATCAGTCCGAAAAAGGGTAATTAAGGACTTAAATTGAATCCAATAAAAATCTATTTTCAATTACAGACATGAAATTATAAAAGAATCTAGAATAATTTACCTCTTACCCAGATAAATAAATAATAACACTTATATTATATTAAAATTGTGACAAATAAATGGGGTAATACTTTTAAACATGTAAAAGAAAAACAGGAAAAAAAATAGCGATAGTGCAATTATAAAATTCAGAATATTCAAGGATAGTTTAAAAAATCCATCAATAAAGTGACATACTGTGATGTTCTCTCATTTAGCTAATATAATTATAACTTACGTTTGTTCTGATGTCTACATTGTACGTACCTCTTCTTTTTCTAAGTAGCACGTTTAGCTCTGTTGGTGTCTCTGACGCCTTTGATGTTCAATGTATTTCTTGCTCCGTCTTCAGGAAGCAATCTCATGCTTATTTTCATACCTTAAAAAAATCTTTGCAATTCAAATAAACTAAATGCAATAACCTACTTTCCTTATTGTACGAAATAAATGACTTATTTGATATCGGAACAAATATTTTTAAAAATGTATTTTTAAAACTGTATTTTAAAAAATGAATATATTAAAAGTTAGAAAACACGATAACTTACGGTCTTCTTTTACTGCTGATCCTGATTTCTTTGTTCACACTGAAGTGGCATCTCAAGCAATTTTGGAAAACTTTTTAAATATACATTAAAAATATTCATTGTAATTCAAATACAGATTCACCGAACCGACCGTATCCATGATTGCGTATGTAAATTATCGAAATATATATATATANATATATATGTATATATTGAAAAAGGTGTATGCTAAATTTTAGATGAACCAATAATAAAACTTACGGCTTTTGAATTTGTAAAATATGTTATCGTAGAATATTAATTTTACAAATTAACATGGAAATGTAATGGAGAATACATTTCGACGCTTATGCTGCATTGTGCTTTTCCGACTAATCCAGTAGTCTTTGTGTACGCACAAGTAGAATTTGACATTTCTATGTCGGTTTAGGCAAACTTTTTTATAAAAAAATGTTTAATAAAAATCGTGCATTGAAGACAAAAGCATCCCTTCTTAAATGTATTTAAATCGGTTAATGTATGTCCCTTTAGGAGTATCCATTATAGTATACTCATAAATGTGTACATATCAGTATGTGTTTTAAATCAAAGTGTAGTTTGTAATAATGTATCGTTCTTTAATTATTAAATTTAATATAATTATTAAAGGGCCGTACATAAATGACGTCACACTATTTTGGCCAATGTTTAACCCCTACTCACTCGTCACGCGTCTTCACAAAAACTTAGCCCACCCCCTCCAATAATATTTCACAAAAAGTGATTCCTTTCTAAACCAACAACAACAACAACAACAAATCATGTTAAGCCTGGTACCTATTGGAATTCAGGACGTGTTAGCGCATTTTCGTATTATGAATCAGTACTTATGTTAGATGTCAGAATTATGTAGTTATCAGTAATTGTGTTTAGATTTTAGACATATTTTTATGAATTTTCTTGTGTAATGAATATACCTGACATTTTTTCTATTTAAAAGTCATTTCTTTACATTTAAAAGAAAAATATTTTCTCTCTAATCCAACTACAAGTAACCACAAATGATGACGTAAAACTCTCTAAACTTTTACACATATTCTAATGACGTCAACTAAAAAAAAAAAAACTAATTATTTTGCACCCTTTCACACCACTCTTCAATGCATGGATAAGTATGCATTCGACTTCCGGCAATGGCGGCCGTTCATTGAGTTAGTGATACCTCTCGATTCGAAATATTTGTTGGTAGTTTTAACGGGTTTTTTAAACGGATCGAGTAACTGAGTGTTGATGCACCAATGGCAGGTCAGGACATACAAGAAACATATATACATCATGGGTCTAGGACTTATGGATCCTGTGATCAGGGTGATGACAGACGGACAAAACTGGTGCAATAGCGATTTCGACATCTCGAAAGTGCGCTAAAAATTAAAATAATTCTTTTTTTCCCTATGTTAAAATAATTATGTTTCAAATCACTTTTTTGTCATTAAAGTATTTATTTAGTGTAGGTCTTCATTTTAAAATCGTAACACATGTGGTGCTATGTAAAACGCCCTGAAATAAATTGCAAGCCAGTGCTTCTCACACTTGTTCGTATTTGAAGACCGGCAACAATTGTTCTATCTCACCAGGTACCTATGCGATATTTTCCCGTTTTGACGTTATTTTCGCTGTACTGACGTGAGAGCGAAATGAGCTCCTGCACGGCCTAAGCCTAAAACCCTAAAAGAGTAAGTATGAATTCGGCTTGTTTATTAAAGTATTATTTTTTTTTAAAAATATTAGTTGCAAAGACCTAGCAAAACGGCTAACGTACAATGTACCGGTATTGCCAAAAACCATTTGATTTTTTTAACCTTCAAGCCTGCGAGTGTGACTTTTGATATTACAAGAATCATTTCATTGTTGATAGACCTATAATATATAGAAACAGGACGATTCCTCAAATCGATTTTGATCTGACGATGACAGTGTTCCTGCCAAGTATATGCGTGACAAAGGCATTTAATATAAAATTGCCACATTGTTATCAAATCTCATGTTTTCTAAAAAAAAATATGAGTTATGCGCTGGAAGAGAAATATGGTGAGAATGTTACGAACCCCACATTTGTACAATAAAGTAAGGTGTCATATTCTTCGTCGCAAAATACAGTAATTGCTGCTAGTTCAAGACGGAAAAATACTAAATTATTAATAAAATGTCTAATTTTTAATTTTTTTCATGAGGTTCCATGGAAGCAAGTAAATTAGCGTTCACAATTTTCCTTGACCACTAGCGAGCATTGGATTTTGTGGTTAGCACAATGCCCAAGGGTCTTTGACAGCACCATGGCCCGAACCCGCGACTCGGGTTCTTGCAGAGGTTCGGTAGTCCATCGCGCTACCACTTAGACCACCTCGCCCAATGTCCAATTTATTTATACATTATTACTCAGCAGATCACGAGATTTTTTTTTCTCCATTTTTTTGTCACCATTTCACGTATATCACTCACAGACGTGTTGTAAATAATATGTGACCCATGGACAAGAACGTGTTTACATTGTTTATTTCTCTTATGGAGTTAATACACTAATGAAAAATACATTGCTACTGCTATCTGGTGGTTTAAAAGAAAGGTCGTTGAAAAGCGGTAGATTATCTTGTTCATAGTGAAAGGGGAACTCTTAGGGGTAATGCAAAATCATTGTAGGCGTATAAAATTTTATATAATTCGCTCTTTTTGGGGTAACAATAATATTATCATAACAATTTATAATGTTATATTTTAGACATCCTATTGAACTGGTCCGTTTTTTAAAATGTCTAATAGGCCTTCAAAAAACGAACCAAGTTAACATCCTTAGATTATATTTTATTTTAATACATACAAATAAAACATTGACTATTAATCATCACTGTTAACTTTTTTGATAAGGAAAATAAATGAAAATGATATATTTCAAATGAATTCTTAAAAGAAATCCTCCATTTAACTTACGGACATCCCGCAAGACAGGTGTCGCCGAACAGGAGTAAATTACGCCTTCTGGGGTCAAAAGGAAATTCTTTGGGGTAATGCAGACTCTTTTGAGACAAATAACATCCACTACAATCTACTAGATACATTAATATACGTCATGTGTACTTGCACGCTTGGAACATATGTCCATCATTGAACCGGTTCCTTCAAGAAAAGAATTTTTTTTTAATTTGACAATTAAGTAGATTTCTTACATACGTACTATACGAAGACACTTAAATCCACCCTACTTTAATTTACATTGACACGAGAGACAATAATTTTAATCCTCAAGACTTGACTGTACCAAATTTCCTTTCTGAAACATTCAAAATTAATGCCTAAAAACATAGCTAAAAAATAGTTCAGCTTTCTTGAATTGAAATGTAAAGAGTTGCTTCCAAAAAAGTTAATAAATACTTAGACAAATCAAACAAGTATATGAAACTTTAAACTTTTATAACTTAATCAAATAGTCACCACCCACAATACCCACCCATCCCCTCATAAAAAAATGTACAGTCCGTGTCATTTTGACTTAAAATATCTTCACATAATTGTGTTCCGATCATTTTTAGACACTTGTCATGCTTTCAAAATTCAAGAGTTGCAATTTTCGGGCAAACGGGGGGGGGGGGGGGCGGTTGGCTGATAACGCACATATTAACTTGCATATTTCATAGCAACGCGAAAAACAGTTCGCTGACTCCTGCGGTAAAATAACCAAACCGAGAAGCGGCTACATCATAATTGCTTTGATATCAACATCAAACGACACACGATAACAAGTTCGTCAGTTCTCTTGTCTTGTTGGTTCTAAAACCTTAAAGGTTATAATTAGATTTAATTTTCATTTCTTGATTAAGTACGCCAACAGGCATCTGATGACCAACCGACGGGACTTTGAGAAACATTGATAGTTTTAAAAAAATATATACTTTTTTTTAAAAAAAGATGTTATTAAATAAATTGTAAGCGAACAAATACCGAAGTGGAAGTTTTATTTTAAGTTACCTTTTTTGATGTCACGTCACATTTCTTCAACCCTCCGTCCCTTCCCTCGTTACCCATCGTCACAAAAGTATGATCCCCTCCCCCCCCCTCTAGGAGCGTGACGTCATATAAGGAGGACCCCTAATACATTTATTTCATACAATATTATTAAATATAATGATTAAAATACCATGGAAATAAAAAGGAGTATACATCATGACGCTTATACCTATTGTAATTTTTTTTTTTAAATATCTGAACTTAATTTACATTTAGCAGTAGATTTTTTTACTTTGACTATTGCTCTCAGTCATTCAGTTCAATCCAGCAATCTACATTTCATAGTGGTGTTTGTCGATAGTGATATTTATTTTGTTAGGCCATGACAGTAGTTTTATGTGAAGTTGATGTTGAAATTGATAGTAAATAATACCTTTAAAAAATTGATCGCAAGCATATGTATTTTGTTTATGAAGTGGTTCTTTCCATTAAGTTCAAGAAAGTTACGGAAATAATAACATTCTTGTTCAAGAAATCGTAATCGTCATTCTTTCGACACATATACAAATTATACTTTTATTCCATATTCGGAACGGAATAACTTAGAAAATAAACAATACACGGTCGAAAAAAGTGATTTTTTTTTTTCGCAATTATACATTTCTAAACGATTTCAAGTAAATACAATTCAGTTCTAGAAAAAAAAAATAAGAGCTACAAAAATGTTTTATAATTTTAGAAGCATCGAAAAAATATTCTTCTGAATAGAAGGATAATCTAAAGCATATGGTTACATTAAAGAAAATAAAAATTATGAACGTTTTCAGTAGATTTTATTATGTTAAAAAACGTTAGTTAAAGCTTGATATATTATTTATATTTTTAGAAACAACTTTTCTACCTTTAAAAAAATACTAAACATCAAAAATTTCATTCGATTTTCTGCTAATTCTATAAAATAAATTACGATTTAGCGTCCCTGAATTGTGACTGACGTGAAGTTTAAGACACTACTATTATTTTACCTAAATAATTGTGCATGTATTGTGAAATTGTTTTTGCGACTCCCATTTTTGCATGTAAAAACCTACGTGTCACAATTAAAAAGTGACCCCTGACAAACAAACCACCAAAGTTATGTATATATATATATACAGCTAATTTTAAATTTTACACTTACAAAATCTTTTTTCTTATATGAAGAAGTTTTTACGTAAAAAAAGCAAACTATAATTAATTATTAAAAATTAATCCTTTATTAATAAATCGGAAACATTGTGTAAAACAACCTCTTCAATTTAATCAATATTTTATGCATTAAAATAATTTAAATTCAGAGATATTTTTTACCGTTTAATCGATAAATGAGCGTTAATTTCCGCAGCCCTAATATATATATTATGCATATCAGTAAATTATATTAAATCTTATATAATTAAACATATCCCTTCGTGCCTCCTTAAATCGTTTATCATTGTGCATCTTATTTTATTTCGAAGGTGCTTTTATTCTTAAATTACAAATTTCATTTCGACGAAGTAGGAATGGTATAATGATTCTTAACAATTACTTTAAAAAAAAAATAGTATTAATTTTTATTGCGTGTGATTAATTTAGATTTCTTTAACACATAAAATAACATTAATCTCTTATTAGATAATAACACAGTCTTATCTCTCGGCCTTTAATGAATATCATTTTCCAAACATCCCATCAAAAGTCACTGGCATGTGCATAGATTAAATAATCAACCACATTATAAGGAACTGTATTATTAAGAATTTGAATATAGCTGTTTAAAACTATGTTTGATATTAGCTGCTTTTTTATTTCTTAAAAAAAAAACAAATGTTTAAAATACTCATATATTATAGTTAATTGTATTTATTAATGAATCATACTTTTTAAAAAGAAAATTGATATGGTAAATCTAAAATCTTATGTTATAACAAGTAAGATTTGTACTATTTACGTACGTGAAAAAAACACAATTACTGTAGAAATACCAACAAACTTTTTTGCCATGATGCTAAGAATGAGAAGCGACGAACATATTTTTGAAAAATAAAAAACAGCTTATTTTTATACGAAACTGTTCATTTTTTTAAACGTGTTTGCTTACGTAATTTTCTTAGTTTTAAAACAAAAAAAAAAAGTATTTATTTACCTTTTTGATTAAGGGAAAATGATTTAAAACTTTAAATAAATAATTATAATTATAATGAAAAATAATAACACTGATTTAATTTTCCTTTAAAATTAAAGTTATCAAAGGTCTCTCACAATCATTGTCAATTACCCTGACGAAAATAAAGAAAATTAATGATGCTCAATTATTTTTTTTTAAATGAAAAGAATTTATTCAAAAACATTAATGTTCACTTTTGTTAACAACGGTGATATAAATAATGAGTGACTAAATACAGTTATAAGAACACGCATACTGCTAAACCAGACTAATAATTAGTGTGATAGCCAGATCCCTTTACAATTATAATTACATTGTTATTTTATGTTTTAAATTTAAGAGTAACGCAATTATTTTGTGCAGAAGAAAATATTAATAACAATGTAAACTACACGTTTACTTAGTGACAATCAAGTCTGAGAGAGTCACACACAGACATATACCCACACAAAATAATATTATGAAAGTAACAAAATAATAAAGTTAGTCGAACAATATATATGACGAATATTCACGCTAAACTATGAAAACCGCTTCCTTTTGGATAAATTATGATATACAAAAATTGTTTATTGGCCAATATCAAATTACTATGGGCATCGTACGCCTACGCACTCGGAGAACTATAATTATGTCATGTATCGCACCCTTGGAAAATAATGTAGTGTTTGTGTTTTTTTTCTGTTTTTTTCTCCTTTGTTGTAAATTTTTCCCAACGTTATTAAACTATATACACAATTACTTTCTTAAACGTACAGTTAAATCATAAACTATTTTAAAGCTTCAAGCTCTTATCCTATATTGTGTAACAGATTTTCCAACTAAAACATATAGTTATGTAAAAAAAAATATAGGCCAATATATATATATTATATATATATATACATATATATATATACATTAAAAAGACTTTAAAAAATTATTTTCTTAAATATACTTATAATTAATTTCTTTTAATTGTTTTATCTTGAAATTGTTCAGGAAATAACATATTCTTTTTAAAAACGTGCAAATTATTATTATTATAATTTTTTGGCATTATTTTTTTTTGCTTTTGACATCACAGTTGTGGTCTTTCTTTTTAAAGATTACATTCATGTATTTAATACTATTTGTCAAATCGTCACAACGTCCTTGGAAAAAATGCCAAACTCCGAATAAGTAATATCATAAATAATTCTTAACGTTAATTCTCTGTTCTTAATTTAAGAAGTAATTAGTGTTTCCAAAAAGCCCTGATCGTGCATTTAAAAAAAACACAGAAATAATGAAAAAAAAAAAGAAATAGACAATTTAAACTTTTAAATGAGATCATCTAAAACAGCGATTTATTTAAAATCCATAAAGGATAAAACACACATTTTATAACTAATTAGATAGGTGTTTACAATGTTCAACTACAAAACACAATTTAATCAAAATTTTACGGTGAAACAGAAATTAAAAGCTATAAAGCATATTTTAAAACATTAGGTTAAGCATTTATAAAACATAAGCTAGAGCCAGTGGCGTAGCTAGGGGGGGGCGGAGGGGGCGGTCCGCCCCGGGCGGCACTCATCTAAAGGGCGGCATTTGTGGGCATTTATTTGAAAAATAGAGCCATTTCCGACAACGCACTTTATCTTTTGAAGGGGGAAACCAAGGTGAAACAAAAATACTTTTAATTTCGAATCTTAATTGACGGATTCACGCAACTTCTGTGTAATTACATAGTGGTTGTTGTAACAATCGCAAACCCGTTCAAAAATTAAAAATCGCTTAAAAATGAATCTATTTGTTTTGAAAATTAAGCGACATGCGTCTTTAATGGCGCTATTATAAGAAAACTGTAAAAAAAAACAACACATAACCAATGGACCTAATAATATGTACTATTAATATCACCTTGACAGTTTTTGCGTGGAATTTTGACATGGGAAGAATGATGCGCTAACAAGTACCTACATGACATGGTGCTTCAAATATTTTGTTTAACCGCAAGTAAAAATTTAATTACTGTTTAAGTTTTAAAGTAACTTTTAAAAATTAAATGTATTTTGTTTATATTGCATTAAAATAGCTCACATAATTTGTGTTTTTAATTAAAATATTGTTATTCATTGAAAATGCTACGTCTATCCAATCAAAGCAATTCGTAAATAATTTAAATTGTTCTATTTTATGGGGAATTATTAAGATTTTGCGCAAGAATATGGAAGTATATAAATTTATCCGTTAATAAACATCGCAATAACATAAATAATTTCGAAAAAGACATATTTAAAAATTTCAAAAGGCTTGAAAAAAGTTGACATCTGAATTTGAAACTAGTAAAATGAGATCAGACGCTGGAAATTTACTCAGTTCATTCCAATATTTTTTGCTATAGAATCTCAATTTATGGGAACCCGTTTTCTTTAAAATAAATAGTCCCAACCCATTTCATGGATCAAAGTTATGTGGTAATACAGAGCGCTGTTACAGATTCTAGAGAGTTGGGATATCAACTAAACGCCGTGCATGAAGGAGAATAAGTATGAGTGGAGAAAATTTAGGAGACGGGGTTCTATCTTTAGAGCAAGTCGTACAACAAGAATTTTTTTTTTTAATTTATGGATGTAATTATAAACGAAAATAATTGAAATTGCTGATGAGTTGCATGTCTTTGCAAGAAAATTTTCGTGTATAATACCATGTAATCTACGAATTGAAAAAATGTACCATCAAAAACATTTCTTTATTGCCATTGACAAAGAGCAGCTTAAAATTGAATGAAAAAGGTTCCAGGTTTTTATGGCTGTACACAGAGACAGTCTTTGCAATCGGCATTAAATACAGCTTTGTATGCGAAAATGGACGCGCGAGGCCCAGTTTGGGTAGGGATAAGGTATTAATAAGGGTAATAAGTGAACATTAAGATAAATGGGGCCTATGAAAGCGTGAACCCACTACGGCCGCAGTGGCTTAAGACCAGCCCTGGCTGTACCTACACTACAAGAAGAGACATTTTGTTTGAAAAACAGGGGAGGGGGTTAATGACCCCTTGATCTAAATATATTAAATAGTATAGATTTGAAAATTCTTCACCCAAAATTATTATTTTGCTAAGAATGTTTTCAACACTTGCTATCAATATGTCTAGTTGTGAAAGGAGCTTCTCCCAACTGCAGTTGATTAAAAATATATAAATATTTGTTCCACAATGAGTGATATAAGACTACAAAATCTTGCAATATGGTCTAAAGATAGAACAAAATATTACAAATAATTTAAATTTTGACATAATCCACAATTTCTCTATTATAAAAGTTAGGTAAGTAAATGTATAAATATGCTTACACTAATGAATACAATTTCTTTGTTTATAAAAGAAACCATATATTTTTGAATAACAAGTAAAAGCATATTAATTGTTGGGTTTAAATTTGGAATACGTTTTTGTTTCATCTGGGGGGTAGGAGGCTTGCGACCTCATTAACTTTCTTGTGGCCTTTAGCAAAAGCATGTTTTTTTTTTTGTATGTGTTCTTATAGGTATATTATCTTATTTGGCCTCTTTTATTAATGCTTACATAAAAAAATATAGCAAGGAATTTTTAACATGTTAAACACATTTTACTTTAACAGTTAACTTATTTTCAATTACAATTTTTTAAATTAATGTTTACTAATTTATAAAAACCATCATACGATTGAATTAAGTGGCCGTCCTCAAATGACGTCCCTCAATTTTGGCTTATAATTCACCCCCTGCCCCCTGGTCACACGTCGTCACAAAAACTTAGACCCCTTCTCAAATGTGACATCACAAAGCTTCCTCCCCCCACCCCATAAAAGCCGTATTTTTTATTTCAAAATGAGCATATTTCCAATCCATTTTTTTGTCATTTAAATATTTTGTTAGTGTTAGGCTGCACTCTTATATCGTAAAACGTGTGAAACCATATAATCATACATTTAAGTAGAACTTTTATTTACATTTGCGCGTTTTGATGTGACGTCCAATGTGTGTCACCCTCTCCCCCCAAATGTGTGACGTCATTTATGGACTTCTCTAAAAGGGCGGCAAATTGGAGACCGCCCCGGGCGGCAAAAGGTCTAGCTACGCCACTGGTTAGAGCAATTAATAAGTTTCATTTATGCCCCTTTAGAACCCTGACCTTTCGTTCAAGAGCCTGTGTTTAAATAAAATATTTTAAAACAATGCAAAATATATGAAAAAGATTGTTGACCGAGTAATAATTAATCTCATTCATTATTTGATCAGACTCAACTAATTATTACACAAAATCTATCGTTGTTTTTAATTTAGAAATATATTAAGCTTTCGCTATGGTGTATTAAGGGGGGCTGAGCGGGCTAAAACCACGGGCCCCCGACGATTTGGGGCCCCAAACTTTTTATATTTTATAATAAAAGTGTACAAATGTTTGCACGAACCCTTGAAAATATAATAAATTAAATAAATTTATAAACATTATCTAATAAACTGATTGCGATTCCAGAGTTGCGAAGTCTTAAGTGCCAGATTTTCCCAGCGAGGAGTAAAAAAATTTCCAAATTGGGCTAAAAATCCCGAAATGGATTAAACATTTTGGGAAAAATCTGAAAAGTGACAACTTCAATTAAATGCTTTCGCATTCATTGTAATGACTTTTGACTTCCAAATTAAAAAAAAAAATTATAAATATTTTTGCATTTTTAAGGCAATTTTTAATATGGTACATTCAATTTTTATTTAATCTGTACGTTTTTTCAACTACTTGGCTACAAAGCCAAAATATAGGTTATACTTTTAAATTTTAACATCATGAAGTTAAAAAAAGTTATTTGGATACTCTTGCAATTTAAATGTGTCTGTGATTGATAAAAATATGTATTTACAAATGAATGTTTTGAAATTTATTAATAATGAATCAATCATACATAGTTACATAGATTGTTATATGTTTACATATTATTAATGATTTAGCCCTTCATATGTAACAAACATTTTATGATCATTCGGGCTCAGACTAATTAATTATATTATTTAATAGTAATACATTTACACAATCTGACTGTAAACTGTCTGCAGTCTACTGTCGGTGACATTGTTGGGGAAAAACCTAGCAAAAACGTCAGGAAAGAAAACAAGATCCGAAATAAAAAAAACCTAGACACGTTAAAAATAAACAAATATGACGTCAAAGAGCCTCGCACCAACACACAAAAAAAGTATTTATTTTTTGAAAATGAGCATGTTTCAAATTATTTTATTTTTTTTTCATCCAAGAATGTAATTATTTACTTTTAAACTGTCTATCTCAAAAATTCCCATATGTTAGGCAAAATCCTTATAAATTCTTAAATTCCCATTTTAAAAATTTTCGCTAAAAAAAAAACACGATTCGGGAAATTTCTTACGACTTCTTAATGTTGAATATTGGGTGTTATCGCACAAACGCAGAGCCCCCAATTGTTGAGTACTGTGGCCCGACTGTTGCATAAGAGCGGGTACACACTATTGAATATTGTGTTTAGGGTTCAATTAACTACTCTATGCTAATAATATAACTAATCGACATGTACACATACAACTTATGATTAATAATTAAAACTAACGCCTACGTGTAAGTGATAAAGAGATAAAATATTTAATGCATTTTATATACATATATACAGGAACCTCAGTTCATAAACATTTAATAAATTACGATCTATATGTCTCTAATAATTATACAAATATTTCGTTACGATGCCTAACGTCCCTCATGGACTGGGCGTGGCCAAAGGACTGGTTAAAAGGCTATGCTTCGGTCTGGCCAATCAAGCGTAGTACCACTCTGCGGTCAGCTTGGCAGTCGGCCCCTTCCGTACTGATCACTGACTGCGAGGATTCGTTCGTTTAAAGGTAAGGCCACCTGCTCCCCTTCTCTGCTCCAGATCTCCTGTCTGAGATGGCAGCTCAATGGTTCCTCCGCCACAACACTGGCTCTCCAACTTGCTAGTTCAAGGTACTGACTAGTAACTTCTTTAACTCCTCCAACTAGCATCTTCTAGTAACTTCTTTAACTTCCACTAACTAGCTTCCACTAACTACCACTAACTAGTAACTAGCTGAAATAACAATATCAATAATTAACCAAAGATAGTGATAACATACAAAAGTATACATATAATAAATACCTATACTACCTATACAAATCCAAATACATTTGCCTATCTAAGTCTAGTTAACTCAAACCTGAACAGACTTCAGCTAGGCTCACTCGTATTCGTTCGTCACACCCCCAGACCTGGTGTACTACGAAATTCCGAGATAGAGACTGCTGTAAGGTTGAGAGACCGTTTATAAAGGCCCCTACTTTAGCGTGGCTTTACCGAAGCGTTCTCATCTGATTGGTCAGTGGCGCGTTCGAACTGCTAATCACGCGCGGACATACATGACTTCGAGAACGTTCGGCCAACCTCCACGTGCTAACCTATACTAATGCTTTGGACTATTCCATGGACCATCTTGGATCTTTGTCAATCTCAAGGACAGCGTCCCTGTTGCGTTGATGGACCTGCCCCTACCCTCAACGGTTCTCAAAATGCAGAGGTTCTAAAATTGAGGTGGGGAGGTATTCAACACTTAACACTGCGCGATTCAGACCTGACAGTCTTAATAATCTATAAAACGTTGCTCACTTACAGAATATAGTATAAAATATAGTTTATATTTTTAAAATTTCTCACATTAGACATGCTCCGCTGGTCGTGTGGAAAGGGCTTGTGATGAAAATGGTGTCGGGTTCGATTTCCAGCGGTGGAATGTAAACGTTTTTTCTTTTCACACTCAATTTTTAACACACTGGCGAACATTTCAAACAATTATTTCCTCGTGTTTGTTTCTTGTTTTATTATTTTTTTCTTAGTTACAGTCTTATATTAGCTGTTAGCATTCATATTTTAAGTGACGCTGGCTGGATAGGGCCCCGATTGATTGCAGCCAGGTGCACTGTGCAGTCTTAATCCGCCCCTGAGCTTTTGGCATATTTCTATTTGGCAATATGGTGGTTTATCACCGCTGTGTTAATTTGCATTCCTCTGTGCAGCTAAGCAGTCCTTTCTTTGTATGGCAATCTTTAACACATATTTTAATCACTAATTCTATGCTTTCAAATTTCTCGACCATTCTCCTCGCATTTTCTCTCTAGCCACCTGCACCCTTCGCATCCTAGACAACTATGCCGCCCTCTTGACAACTGCCTTACACTCCACAATCACTGTGGCTGCTTTTGTTTGATTTTGGTAGATATGTGCCTCTTGCAGTCGTGGTTGTCTCATCTTCGTCTTTCCCAATGCCAGTTCTCTGTATAGGAGGTACTTAGGAATTCGACATTGCGTATCCGGCAAGCTTTAAACCCTGAACAGAATATACCTGATTTTAATCTAGCCTAGACTAGAATATACCCCCTCAGGCCAGAATATACCCTTTGACAACTTTGGGATATATAGTACAGATTAGATGAATGAACTTTTTTTAGACTCTCTTGAGGTGTTTTAGCTGTTTCAGAAAAATCCAGCTCTTTTTAAAGGCTAAATTGTTGTAGTTAAAATAAAATAATAATTATATTTTTTACGACGAAATGAAAGGAGCATTCAATAGTATTTTAAAATAATGATGCCATTGTCTCGTTCTTTAAATAATAAATCTTAAATAGCTTAGACGATCCAAAATTAAAAGTTATAGTTTATGCATATATTTTTAAATAGTAGTTTTAATTATCTTTTTAAAAAAAAATTAACATTAACTTAATCAAACACTTCAGGATTATTTTAAAATAATAATTTAAGACTCGTCGTGTTCGTTCATTTTCAAGTGCGTTCGAACACTTAGGATTCCTTACCCGTATCATATCTTAACGTTCAAAGATACTCCTTCTGTACAAATAATTATTGCGTTCTACGCTTATCATTGTTTAATGTCTAGTCTTTCATTAGTATTAGAATTTTAATGTTGAGTTAACTTTAGTTTCCTGGTTTCCTCAGGCAACATAATCCACATTTTGATTCAATAAATCAAGTAGTTGTTTGAAATACCAGTTTTCGTGTGTTTAATTACATTATCTATAAGGAGGTTGTCGCTGTCCTCTATTTCTGTCAGAATGTAGCTTATGGGGCTGAAGTAACCATTATTTTTATATATTCTAAACATTATTGAGAATTAAATTGTATAATATTATATTTTGGGTTCCAATGGTCGTTTTTCTCCGATTTCTTAAAAAGTATTATTTAAAAATAATTAACTTACATAACTCGATTTAAATATGTAAATTGTCTAGACCAAATTTTGTACAAACGAAATATATAGACTATTTTGATATGATAAATTTTTTTAAATGCTCTTACATGGGATTTGTGTTTAAAAGTATCACTTTTCCGCTTACAGTGATTTATACATAGGCTAGAAATGGATTGATTGATTTATATTATAATTGCTACAGAAAATAAATTTAATAAAATTATCTACATCATTTAAATATGTAATCTCCCCAGAGTAGAAATTCCATTAGAATAACTCATTGTGATATATATTTCTTTATATGTTCAATTACAAAAAGATAATTAGAGATTTTTTAAAAATAATTTTAAAAAATCATCTTTCATGTTACAGACGCTTCTTTTGTACAGGAGATTATTGCACCCAACGTATATCAATGGTTTGTGTTTAGCCATGTATTCTTAAAAGAACTTAAAATGATTATTAAGTGTTTGCTTTCCTGGTTTCTTGAGGCACCCCATCAACGCTCCAATACCGGACGAGAAGAAAGAATGCTTGTATGTGTTTGTTCTTGCATACGGTAAAAGAAAAGTTCGAAATCGATCAAACCCAGAAGAAAGCATCAAACTAGCCCTGACATAAAAAAGTCCATAATTTCATTGAATTATTTTTAAAAATATAGCAACATAATTTTTAAAGAATTGTACTGCATTGAGATTTGAAAATCAAAAAATAAAAAATATAAGGTTTAAGTTGACTGTCCATCTGCTGGTAATCTGCCGGGAAAGTCCCTAAATTTCACCTCTGTCGCGGAATCTTTTCAGGGACGCAATTTGTCCCGGAATTTAGAAATTAAAAATTTTGTGTATGAAAATTATGTATTTTTTATGAATAAAGTCAAATATGATCGTTAAAATGTCTTTGTCATTCATATTTTTTTAAAATAACTTTTGTCAAGCACGTCGATCAAAATTTTTGGAGGCAAGAAAAATTATAAATTTTACTATTTCTAAGTGTTTAAGGTGGTTCACGGGGAAAAAAATCGACGTCTTTCTAATTTTTATCAAAAATGAGATTATAGTAAATTTACTGTAACTAGAGACTGTAACTAGTGACTGTAACTAGTAACTGTAACTAATGACTGTAACTAGTAACTGTTACTAGTGACTGTAAGTACCGACTGTAACTAGTTACTGTAACTAATGACTTTAACTAGTGACTGTAAGTAATGACTGTACCTAGTTACTGTAATTAATGACTGTAAGTAATGACTGTAACTAGTGACTGTAACTAGTGACGGTAACTAGTGACTGTAACTAGTGACTGTAACTAATGACTGTAACTAATGACTGTAACTAATGACTACAACTAGTGACTGTAACTAATGACTGTAACTAGTGACTGTAACTCATGATCGTAACTAATATTGCAGCATTTTCTATGATGCCATCAAGAAGAATGAAACATTTCTTGAAAAAAACCTCTCAAGCGAAAAATCTAATTGAAAATTTATAGTAATATTCGAAAGGGTTACCTATTTAAAATATATTAAATTTAAAGAGTTTTTTAAAAAAAAATTTAATTTAAAAAATATAATGAATGGCTATTTTATGATTGCTTTATGATTTAAGTGAGCTATTTAAAGAATTTTTTTCGGTTTTTTACTTGATTTTAATTTGTCACCGTATTGAACAAAAAATGTCCCGGATTTTTTCTAAAAACTCTGGAAGTCTAGCTTTAAGTAATAATTGATGACAATAATCTATATTAAATTGATAACTTTTGTTATTTTTTAAATTAAAATTATGTGTATATTACTATGCTGCATTAGGTAATATTTAACTTAATGTCTAGAATGGACCGT
The DNA here is from genome assembly GCA_002072015.1 of Radix auricularia. NCBI lineage: Eukaryota > Metazoa > Mollusca > Gastropoda > Lymnaeidae > Radix > Radix auricularia. The sequence goes on from MUZC01000931.1 coordinate 414,993, forward strand.
ATAAACACTATATATATTTGACTGAAATCTTTTATAATATCATCATACGCAAAAACCTTTTCGGGTCATATTTAGACATCGGTCAAAAATCTAAAACTAACAATGCGATTTTGACTTGGGCGCATCCCTAGACCCTCTCCAGAAAAGCCAAGTAATGTTGGCAGGACTTTTACATTTTGAAGAAAAGGGGAAAAATTTCTCTGACCACTCTTCTATACAAAAGCTTATTGCGTCCTACGCTTATCTATATCTTGAGACAACTCATTCATTCTTATTAGAATTTTAGTTTTTGTTTGAGTGTTAGTTTTCCTCGTTATTTCAGACAATACATTCCACCCCCAAATTACGGACGAGAAGAACTAAAATGTGTATGTGTTTGTTTTCTGAAATACGGATTAAGAAAGGTGTTTTTTGTCTTTCTCGGGGTTGTATTAAGTTAGAACTGAGTTAACTAGTTTTCACAAAAATATCTTGACAATGAATGACATTATCGGATATCGGTGTTGACAAGTTACCGCCAATGTAAAGGGTTGGTGGATTTATGATTTCTCATCTGCATTTTTAAGATTAGAATCCATCAGAAGATATGTCGTCATTTTCTGTCCATGATTTAGAATTTATTTCTGCCATACTATTTCATTTGGTTTAATAACTAGATGAAGTGTTAGAACCATGGTAGGAATACCTTATCAATATTTTGAACATTCCCGTCAGTCAATTGTTTTTATAATTTAGTTTTCTTCCATTGAAATTAGTCAACGAAATGCGTCTGCCTTAACATTCACTATCTCAATAAATTTCAATTTCTGACAACCTGGCAGACCCAAAATAGGCGTTTAGTGTCTTGTTTTTTAAAAATATCTTAAACATCTTTAGTCTTTCACTGTGCTTTGATTTATGCATTGCCTACAGCATATATTTTTTTTCACATTCAATATAGCACGCATTGCTGTTAATTTCTAATTTGCTTCCCATTCAATCATATATTGTTTCTTAATGCGCTCCTTCTATGAAACAAAATTATTGCGTTCAACATTAAGGTATGATTTGTGTTTAGCGTTGTATTCTTAATAGAGTTTTAAATTTTGATGAAATGTTGGCTTTCCTGGTTTCTTCAGGCAACATTTCCCTCGCTGGAATTACGGACGAGAAGAGAAAACTTTTTATGTTTCCAGGTCTGACGAAACCTTCCAGAGGTGCTAACACCTTAAGTAGGTAATTGATAATGCCCCTCACTGCTGTGGTTCTAGCCATTTAGACTCGCAAGCTTTCCTGGGGTTACTCCGAGGTGATATCTAGGCGAAGTAGGGAAAAGTACATTAATCGGAAGGTCATCCTAGTGTCTTAGATGTTGAGCCGGCCTCTTCTAGAAGCAACCGCTCAAAGGGGAGGGCTTCTCAGCTCTTACGTTCCCTATGGGAGAGCTAAGAGGGTTTTCCGGGAAGCCCCATGAAGAGCGCAGGCTCGAGAGTGCTGACTTTCTTCCAAGTGTAGGATTTCGAGTGAGGGTTCTCAGTTCGTTCAACTCAAGAAGAACACATATTTATATTATAGGATTAAAACATGACCATTCGAACCTCTCTTAGATTTGTTTTTATTTCATTCCATATTTTTCTGCGATATATTAGCAGCTAATTGGTGTATTTTTATTCAGTTGCAACTATTCCAAAGATATATTTTTCTTTTAGGAATCTTTTTTTATTTTAGTTTTTATTAGTGTTTGGTTAACCTGACAATGTCATGGTTAGACAGCCCAGGAATTATTGTGCAGTCTATTATTATTCCTGGTCTGTTTACTAGGAAAAAAATCGTGTAATGTTTTTTTCGTAGGTGCTTTATTTTTCTATCTGTTCTAGGTTTATGTTGTGATTAGTGTGTAAGAAATGTTCATTAATTTCTTTATTAGTTTGTTGTCTATCACTAGCATAGTTTTTCCAATGTTTAAATGGAAAATTAAAGTCCCAAATTGTCCAAATTAAAACATTTGTACGTTTTTCTTTAATAGAAGTTAGTTGACTGCAAAGATTCCCTATGTAGTCTATGTTTGTATGTGGTTCCTATTTATACTTATCTTTGTTTAGCTTTGGGAGTTGATTTTATTGCAAATAGGAAACCGCCATGATTGTCTGTTCTGTCTAAAAGCTTCAGAGTTATAAATGTTGATGTTTAACCTAGTTTCAGAAACAATAATTATGTCTTCTTCCCCAGTTTTTATAACAAGTACTAAGTCTGGATGTTTTTTTTAAGCTTGTGAAATTAATTATTACAGTTTTAAGAATATTTGGATTCTTAGTATAATGATATTTTACTTTTCTTTAATAGGTTTTTGTGGCAGGTCGGATTTTACCTAATGGGGTTTTTATATTAAAATTAGCCAAAACACTGTAAAAGTGTGTGGTTATCAGGTCCCTATATTTAAACAAGTGTGAATTGATTTGGGGAAATTCACAATGTGTGCAGTACCAAGATGTATCTTTTTTCCTAGGCTTATTCAAACGTACCAGGGTGCATTAGCATGCAGATAAACTGTGTGGTACCATTCATTGCAGGTGTCACACAGAATTGCTCATTGTTTAAAAGAACATGCCTTTTTCATATTTGGCATTTAGATGACAATGGGCCTGGGAGCGATATTAAAATTAAGTGATTGTACCTGTAGCTATATATTTTATGTTTCCATTTTTTAAGAGTAATTTCTTTTATTATATAAAAGACAGAGGTGTAGTCAGTATGATTAGTGTTGTGATGGTTCATAATTATTGATATGCTACAAAGATATCAAGTGTGTTTTCTGGTTGAAAGTATGCCCTTAAAATTATTGTGGTTATTAGTAAGATTAAGATTAACTTCACATTTTCAGTTATGGCTCGGTTTAAGTTGAAGGCGTAATACAAGTAGTCTCATGTAGACGTAGAATTAGATTTAGTCTCAATATATTATTATTAGTATTATTTTTATACCATTGCCATTTATGTAGTTAGTATGATATAAATGTTTATTTAATTAATGTATGTAGTGTTATCTCCATTTTAAGCGCCGTGAGCCTGGTTTGTACAAAGCGCTAAATAAATACATTATCATTTTATTATTATTATTATTATCTATCTTCTATATATATATAAGACGCATTTGTTGTGTGTCAGTCTGTCTGTCTGTTCCCTAATAACTCAAGATCCAGACAACCCAGTCAAGTGAAATTTAGTAAACGTACACACAATTATATGGGGAAGGTTCTTAAATAGGTTTCGTTCAATAAATGCACACTCAGGGGCGTCGGGGGGGGGGGGNGTCTGTCTGTCTGTTCCCTAATAACTCAAGATCCAGACAACCCAGTCAAGTGAAATTTAATAAACGTACACACAATTATATGGGAAAGGTTCTTACATAGGATTCGTTCCATAAATTCACACTCAGGGGCGCCGGGGGGGCCAACAACTTTTTTTCCTTATTTGAGCTATATAAAAAAAAAATCAACAATTTTTCTATTTCTCGAGGAGGCAGAAGCATGAAATTTTAGGAAATTGTTTAGAACACTTCTTCAATGCTAACGGGCAAAAAATATTTTTTAATCATCTCTTTCTGGGGGCTGGGGGCCAAAATTTAGTTTTTTGCCTTATATGAATTATATATAAAAACTGAAAATCACTAATTATCCTATTTTACTGATAGGTAGAAGCATGAAACTTTGGCAAGTTGTTAAGTAAGCTAACCCGATGATATTTTGAAATAAACAATTTTAAACTCCCCACTCATGGGGAGCCAGGGGCCAAATGTAGTGTTTTTTTTTACTTGTATACACAATATAAATAGTGAAAATCACCCATTCTACAATTTCCCATGTAGGTAGAAGAATGAAACTTTGAGAAGTTGTTAAGTTCACTCTCCTAACGCTAAAAATAATTTCAAACTTCCCACTCATTGGGGGCCGGGGGCCAAAATGCTGTTTTTTTCTTACATTAGAAACAAACTCACCCCTAACTCTCCAATGTACCGTGTCGTAAAAACATGAAACTTTTGGAAATTACTCTCCTGGCAGTAATGGGGGAAAAAAAATCACACTTATGTGGTGCCGGGGACCCAAATGTACTTTTTCTTAAGTTGGCTATATTAACAAAATGTAGACAACAAAATACAATCACGTCTCAAGAAAGATCAGGTTTCTTATTATGTGAAAGCATGTGCTCCTCCAAACATTGATGAGTACAACCCCATAGTGGTAACAGGGGAAAAAAAATATTTAAATTATCACTTACTGGAAGCCGGGGGCCCAAATGCAGTTCTTTTTTTTTTTTTTAAGACTAATATATGCTATATAAATACTGAAAATCCCCCATTCGACTATTTCCCGTGTAGGTAGACGAATGAAACTTTGGCAAGTTGTTAAGTGCACTCTCCTAACGCTAATTTTCAAAATAGAATTTTAAACTTCCCACTCTTTGGGGGCCGGGGGCCCAGAGGTAGTTTTTTCTTCTATTAAAAAGTCATTCATCATTAATTCTCAAATTTACTGTTTTGGTGAAATCATGAAACTTTTGGAAATTCTTGAGCATACTCACCCGACAATAATGGCAATCGTTCCATAAATTCCAATTATAGGGGCCGGGGCCCAAAAATTTTTTCCTCCGTTATTTGAGGTATATACAATTGAAAATAACTAATTATCCTATTTCCCGAGTAGGCAGAAGCATGAAATTTTAGGATATTGTTTAGTTCATTACCAAAATTATAACAGGCGAAAATATATTTTCATTTTTATGTTTGTTCCCCTATATGAGCTATATACAATTTGAAAATTACCAATTCTCCTATTTCCCGTGTATGTAGAAGCATGAAAGTTTTGCAAGTTGTTAAGCACACTCTACCAACGCTAATTTGCAAAAAAAGAATTTTTAAAATCACACTCTTGGGGGCTAGGGGACAAAATGTAGTTTTTTTCTTATATGAAAATCCTTCTTATCTCTAATTCTCAAATTTACCGTTTATGTAAAAAAATGAAACTTTTGGAAGTTATTGAGCACACACCCTCCAAACAAAAATGGAGAAAAAATCTTTTCAAATCTCCTTCAGGGTGGGACTGTTGTTCCCACATGTATTTTTTTTTCCTTAAATGAGATGTATTTCACATCTCCAATGGTAACAGGTGAAAACATATTTAAATTATCTCTCTAAGGGGGCCGGGGCCGAATGTAGTTTTCTTCGTTAAATGAGCGATACAAAAAGTGAAAATTATAAATTCTCCTATTTCCCGTTTAAGTAGAAGCATGATACTTTTGGAAGTTGAGAAATACATAACTGCCATGGTAATATAGTGTTGTTTTTTTACTCATATAAGCTATATAAAAATTGAAAATCTTTAATTCAACTATTTGGAATAATGGGAATTCGGAAAATGTGAATTACACTACCACGATAGTGCAGTCTTAACTGGTGTGTCAGAGTCTTGGGATTGCCTGGTATAGAATTGCAGACACTAGGCTTTTCTGATAGGCAATAGTATTTCACCTGGTTTAAGATAAATGTACCCTTTTACTTCATGCAAATAAACAGTATATTACGCTTCAACAGAAAACCTCATTTAAAACCCGTGCGAAGCCGGATACTTGCTATAGTTAAATATAATTTGTTAAAGTGTGTTTATTTTTCTACTTTATTAAAATAGGTTCAGTTAAATATACCCTTGAGGGTATAATTTATGTAATCCCAGTTATTTGAAAGGTTTATTTGTACTTTTATTTATGTTAACAGTTATTTAAGAAATTTAATGATTAACTGATTTTTTTTAAACAATTAATTTTGTAAATTTATTTTTTTCAAACATCATTAAAGCTATGAAAAGAAAAATATAAATTGATTTTGGAAAATTAATTAATATAATTGACATAAAAAATGTACAGTCTAAATATAAAAGGATACTTTTGTAAATTAAAAAAAAAAAATGCTTTCATTTCAAGGGATATTATATATTTTAATTAAAAATATGTAATTGTTTTTAGCTAAGTTACCGAATTAGATTATCGCTAAGGTTTATTTGTGCACGACGGTTAATGTATAGTGCATTTGTATTGTATATATATTTTGTTTTCGAAATAATTTTTTAAAAAATAGTTTTCATGCTCTTTTGGCTTAGTTTCTGCATACAAAAAGAGTTCATTATTGATCAAAACTTTAGGACTCCCTAATACAATCGGCTATAGTACTGTTCACAAAAAATATTTACGTGTTTAAATAAATAAAATTTAAATTAATTTGGTTTACAATCATTTGTTATTTTATGAATTTACAGAATCTAAATTTACTCCTGCCTAATCTCCAAATATTGCTTTTTTCTTTTACTTCATCTTAGTCGTTAAATTCCTACAGTATATACACATTGTGAATTTTAATTCTTTGCTTTACTAATATGTTTCCTTTTTATGTACACGTACTTTTGATATGTCTTTAATACTGAGATTTCGTCATTTAGGCTTTTTAGATGAAAATTTAAAAAATAATAATATTAGTTATCTTTGTTTTTAATGCTTTTGAAAGAAAAAAATGGACAGTGTGCGGGAAAATATTAGAGCCTAGAGTGGGCGGATATTATGGAGTATTAGCTGGTGCCCATACAGCATACCTCCCTCTCCACGCCAATGGTTTAACAAAGAGAACGAATTGCATCAATACAGCATGTCGCCATTTACGTCGCAGGAACTCCTGGAAAGTACATTTATTTTATATGTTAACCGGCCGGAGTTGCTTCATTTCCTTTTTTTTCTGGAAGTGTTTATTCCTTTAGCCTTTCCATAGTAGCTGGTGTAGACGCGTGGCAGCAGATGTTTGATGTCATTGTTTCCTTCTCCTAGATTATAAACTACCAGCAAATGTTGAAGAGCATAATTGTCTCGATGCAATTCGCTTTAAGGCGCTATTAAACCGCCTTAGCCCTTTCTCCTCATATTTCAATTGTATGTTATAGATTTCTCCAGATCTTTGGTATTTATTTGTTTTATAGACGGCAGCAAAATATCGTTTTCGTCATTTTTATCAACCAACGGTCCTAAAAATAATAGTATATTATTTAAGATAGTGTTTACTCGCTTGACTGGTATGTGTAAGAAATCATGTTTCTAAAATTGAAAAGCTACAATAAAGCCATAACTTTTAAAAATGTTTTCTTGATAATTTTATTAATAAGATATCTAATGGAGGGCGTCCTTGTCACGTGGATAGTGTGATCTATTGTACAATTGGTGGTCCGGAGCTCAGTTTTCTGTTTTGGAGGCTTTAAAAAATATTTAACACAAATTGATAAATAATAATAGACTATATTTTGTCATGGTTATTACATGACAGAATAACATGTTAGGTTTAGGCATGGGTTTTGTATGTTAGGGGTAGGCTTAGTGATAGGTTTTAGGCTTTGCGTTAGATTTAGTTATATGTTTTAGGGGTATGAGATAGGTTTAGTGATAGGTACAGAGTGTGGGTTAGATTAAGTGATAGTGTTAGGGTTTGTGCTATGTTAAGTAATAGGTAAAGGGAATAGCTGATGCCTTCCACTATTTGGACATACTTTTGAATTTTAGAATCATGATTTCCTCCAGAAACGGACGAGCAAATATACACTGCCATTATTTAATAAAGCCACTAAATACAAAGCACAAATAAAATACAGCACCAGATGACCTAAAATTAATTGAATTCGTTAAAAAATTCCTTAATATTCTTGATTTCTTTATTATTAAATGTGTCCTTTGTTAAGTTAAGCAACACTTGTTTGGTATTTTTTTTTTATAAACGGCATATAGTTTCCGAAATTTAAAGATCCGGACTCGTTTCACTTCCTCCTCTATACACACTTAAAAAAAGAAGAAGAAAAATAGAAAAAACATGTAATATGTTTTTTTAATTTTTAAAATTGATCGGAAGATTTCGACACAGTTGGTGCAGCCGACTCAAGAGTGATCACGTCAAATGACTTTATCCTGTGTCTATCGAAACTGGGGATTTTCAGAAAAGACTCCGTAGAAAATTTATAAATATTAGCATTGTGGTCGGTCGCTCTGTTACTTTTTGAATTTTTAAAATTTTTAAGGTTAAATAAAAATTGGCTATTTCGCATTTGGCTAAGTAATGATTATATTTCATTTTGAAAAGTCAAATGACAATGCAAAACAAAGATTAAATTTAACAAAAGACATTTACTACGCAATATGTTTTTTGTACCATTGGCTTATGTTGGTTTGTTATGCTTGTTAGTTGTTTTTTTTAAAATTCAATTGTTTCCGTAATAAAAAAAATAAAAAAATAAAAAAATCTATGACGAAAAAATCGTTATCCTTTTTGAAAACGTTTAAAATTTAAAGTTTAAACCAAAAGTTAGAAAAATATATATAAACATAAAACATACCTCTAATTTTAAAGAGAATCCATTAAAAAAAAATTTTAATATAATTATCCTGACATTTCTTGGATGTGATTTAAATCACGATGATTAAACGGCTAAAGTGAAACAGTTGTGACTGATGTTTGGCATAAATGAAATGTGCTATATTGAAAGAGTGATCAAACTTAAATATTTTTTAACGTTAAATGTTGTTTTTCTTTTAAATCTATATACATAAATAAATCCCATCTTCATTTTTAATTTTGCTTAAAGTGTTCTGAACACGTTACACAAATTTTAAATAATACAGTGACAAAATGTATTCTTTTTCTATAACATAATTTAAAGTTTGCTTATATATTAAAGTTATAAAAATAAGTTGTTTTTTTTTTTAATAAATAATATTTTAAAGTATATTTTAGTAATGCAAATTAAATATAATTTACAAGATTACAATTATTTGCACCTTGTGTTTTTTTTTCATTACGGTTAGCATAAGTTTTGAAACCGTCAAATACGCGTGAAATATTGTAATAACAAGATAATTTATCTTAAGTTAGTGACGTCTTGCTTAATTGTATGGCTATGCACCAAAAGACATGTTGACAAGTACATTTTGTACATGTTCAATGTTCAAGGCTCAATGTGCAACGAAGTTTTTGATGTTTCTTAATTTTGAAACTTATTTTTAATTGTTTATAATTAAACTAGCTAAGTACCCATGCTTTGCAGTGGTAATTTAAGGATAACTTAAGATTTCAATTAGCGTTTAGAAGCGGTAAACTTTCATGCAAAATCCCTTTTATATCAATCTGGATCATGATGGATATACTACATATATTAACTAAACCATCTTGGAACAGATGCTAGAATATCATTACCCAATTGAAAATTTTATTATTTTTCAAAATCAAATTTGGTCAAAAATTTACTCAGAAGACACTTTTTTAAATTAACTTATATATAAATAATAATCAAATATTGCATACGGGACCCCTGTCCTAAAAGATGTTTTACTTTAAAACTTCCTCTAAAAAACTAAAATGAGGGTTGGAGGCTTTATGGGTGTAAAATGTATAGTTCAAAACAAAGGCTTATTTCAATTTGGATCATGATGAATATATTTGTTACTCGGAATTTAAAAAAAAAAGATTGCAATCGAATGGTTAAAACGTCTTAAACGTTAACGAAAAAGAGATTAGGGGCCAAGGGCTACAAAATAGTGAAAAATATAATTTTGAAACCTAACAAATTTTAATATAGCCCATCACGTTTTTATCTTACAAGTTTTGTAAAAAATACATTTACCCAGTATCTAAAGTTTATTCTATTTAATATTTAGCTAATAAAATGTAAAAAAACTACAACTTTCCCATTTTTGGGAGGTGTCGTTATCAATGAAAAACACGAATGCCATAAAATAGAATGTAAAGAAAAGAATAAGTAAGAACTTTATGTGAGTCACAATCGCTTGTTAAAGAAGAATTATTTGTACAGTTTCATTACCTGATTTACAAAGAAACATATTTACATTTAAATCTTTTTTACACACGCTATTTGATTTTATTGATCAGCAAAATACATGAACAATCAGAAAATGCGTTGATGTCACTTTAAAAAAAAATAAATAAAATGAAACATTACTCAATACATTTTCAACATACGGGGCTTGGACGATTGTTGTAATAAAAATTACGTACGACATTTTTAGGATTAAATGATTTATTTCACTAAAACCTACGATGCAGCCCTAATAGTTAGCAAATACAGCGAAATTATAAAATTTCAAATTTTTTAAAAAGTAGCTTTAAGCTATTAAAACAGCTAACAATGGGACCCAATCTTCGGCGGCTTTAAATAACAGTCTATTTTTTCCACATACTTAAAATATGCAAGTACAAACCCCTCTAAACGTTTGTATAAAACAGACTCAGATAAACGAAGAAATATATATATATATGTATATTTCTTCTTGCACAATTTAAAACCATTTATGTTTCCATCTGGATTTGTTAAGTGTCCAGATCCTCCACTTGGAGAAAAGGAGATGTCAGTTAAAGAGACAACTTTATGTACCAGCAATTTCAAATTTATACTGAGAAATATTTCCTCGCAACAAGACGTAAAAGGTGACTTCAGTAGATTGAATGTTAACTATCTAAACATGAGAAACGATTTTATGTGTCCAGTACCATGTGATAATAAATATTTTTTTGTCTCGAATGTAAGAAGTGATGGTGATGGTGAAACTACAGTGCATGTAATTTATCTTGAGGCAAACGTTAAACGAAGAATTTTGTTTCTTTAGATTTACACAACAGATGTATTCTTTATTTCTGCTAAAAAACTTTTAGAAATAGATTTAAATAGCTGTGAATTAGGTGATTTGGTCTAAGTCAGGAAAAGTGTTGATTGTTAACACATTAAATTATTAGATGTAAGTAGCAATTACATTCTGTGAAGAAAGTTTCTTTTTTTCTTACTCATATTTGCACGCAAGAACATCATCTTGTGGTTATACATACACACCAATGCTTACTGGAGATTATCCAGTTGTGCAGGGCTTAGAGCAGAGAGCAAATTAAGGGAGATCTTTCTGTGTGAGCTCTTATTGGCAATAATATTTTAAAATTTTTAAAATAAATATCAAACTTTTATAGCTCTTGTCACTAGCTTTTATGGATAAGACTTAAACATTGAGTAAAAAATATAACGCGGTTTTCAATGTTCCAGTGAGTTATTAGGGACTGTGATTAAATTGGTACACGTAGATTTCTTTTCAATTTTTTGACACTTTTGTTTGTTTATCGTCTCTTTTGTCTCTGTATTAATATTTAAATCTTTTTTAAAATTATTTTAATTTTATGTATTTATTTTATTATTTAGGTAATTTCCCTCTTTTATTATTGATAGCATAAGCTCTTTTAAAAAAAGTTTAATTAGATTATTTACGTTAATCATCGTTTTAAATTTTACAAAAATCGTATTTCATCTCAACGAGAATTGTCTACAACACCGGGTTTAAAAAACTAAAACACAAGTTGAAATGTTTATGATATGTGACCTTTATTAGCTGTTCCGTAACGCAGCGCTTGGCATTACTAAGCCTGTTTTACTAATATATGACATGACTTAAAGGTCGCCTAAACATTTTCAATGCTTTAAAATTGCAAAACAAATTTCTTTATTAACATTTTCTTTACAATATTCTAGTGATTGTTTGAAATTTTATACTTAACGTTTTTTGGGATCAAAGTAAATACATTATAAAATGCATTATTTTAAATTCACAATTTTACATAGAACCTTCAACGGGTTGTTCTAATCGGTGTGACATTCATCTGATATGTCATGCTAAATGATTTTCAGATAGTGCGTATCCCCAGGCAAAATATGGAAATCTCTTCATGCAAAATGTTAAAAATTAAAAACATACATTTGTGTAAAATATTTGCTTTTTAAAAATTATTTAAATGGCTATGAAAAACTGAATAACTTCTCAATCTATATTTAATAAAACGATCACGACCGCCTAACAGTATGTGAGGCTCAAGGTAGCAAGCGAGACCAATTCAAATATTGACTTTTTCAATGGACTAAATTAACGAGATATAACACAAAAATTCTTTTTTTTAGCAAAAATGTTTTAACATTATTCTCAAAGCAATAATTCCATTATTCATTAAATTAAAGTTCCTAGAACGCAAAAAAAAAATAAAAAATTAAAAATTAAAAAAAAATAAAAGAACAATTTTTAAAAAATCTTTAAATTTTTGTGTAGGTATGCTATTATACACATTCTATGTTATATAACTTAGCATTCTACTAAAATAAGTACACTATCATTTGTTTATTTGTATCTTCTAGTTCCATCTTACAAGCAAATCTTTTCCGTCTGTAAAGTCTGATATAAATTTATTAATATATGAATCTGAAAACATCCTTCTCAATTGACAAAGTAACTAAGTCAATGAGCCAATCTTGAATCATCGTTCTTTTAAGAAACGTTTTAAAAAGGTTAATTTAGAAAAGAACATCTTTCTCCAAAAGCCACTGATACCTGAATATTAGAAGTGTTCTAAGTGCACTGTGATGGTAGGAGCGTCTTTTTAACAGAAAAAAAGCTGCAAGCTCCTAAAAGTCTCGTTGTTTGTGACTGTAAGAATTATGGATCTCAATAAATTTTACTTTTCAGCAAGCATGAAGTCACTTACATCCTTACTTTTGCCAGCTGTTAACTTTTGCTCAAGATTTAGTAGGTCATTTCTTTTAACGTATGCAATTTATAAAGAAATTCAAAGAATTCATGAGACCCTCTTAGTTTTCCAAAGCGACTGTTTATCGACATGCTGGCAATTTCAAGAATTTGGTTTAAAATTTTCTGGTTTATCTACAATTATTCATCGTCTCTTAACAAATAAATTAGTTTTCATTTTTGCCACGCCGTTTCTTTAAATATGGGCTAAATTATTGTTTCTACGTTCGTGGCAATTACATAAATTTCGGTTGCAGTTTAAAATCCGCAACCACTTTAATTTTAATATTTGAAAGTAGGCCCCTTTGCTCTATGCTTTCAACTGCAGTTGCCAGATCGACAGAATATAGCGTGATTCTTTGCTGATTTAATTAAATTGCAACAATATGTCGTAAAAAAAAGCAATTTGAGACATATAGATAAAAGTTATTAGGTACTTTGCACAATCACTCTTTTCTACTTAATTTTTTTTAATCACAAACTTTGCTCGGCTTCTTCAATAAGTGCATCATAGAATATCCAACCTGTTGTCTTAAAAGGCGAACTATCATTGACCTCTGTTTTTAGTGACAATAATCATTTGTGCAATAAATAATTACTTTAAAATATTTAGCTCACTTCACTCTACCTACAATGATGTTACTTCTTTATTTCATATCAGCAAATGAGCGAATTGCATTCGTTTTGGCCTACGTAAATAATGATCATGTATTCCAACAAAGTATATTCTTCACAGATGTTCCTACAAAACTGGAACAAATTCAGCCAGCTTTTCAATAAGAGTCAAACAAATTCAGTTTGTGTACCTGATTTATTTTATCGACTAAACTATAAAACCATTTTATGCTCTGCAAGATATTTGACAAATGTCACGAGCTAGTGAAATACACTATATAAACAAGCATTTTCAAAGTTTATTAATTTTTTGGCTTTGCTTGCCATTTGTGCATGGCTTTGTTACCCACTCAAAACATTCCAATGTACATGCTATATCTATCTTTCATTTCTAAATATCAGGCAGTCTCACACCCGCATTCTTTCAGTCAGAAATCCTCTTTGATCCCAAAGCCGGCAAAATGTTACCATAAATTTTGACCACATAGTTTTAACATTTGTTACTTAGCTATTGAGTATATTAGCCATTTTCGGTTGACTTCTTCATTTTCCTGAAATCATTTTCAGCAGATTATAGAATATTTCTGCCAATTGCTATCTGCTGGGGAAGAAACAAATCTTCATTTTTTTGGTACTAAATAATTATCAATATTCTATAGAATAAATTTTGTTTTAATTAGGATTTCGGGTTAATAATATATAAATGTTTTATGTTATTACTCCATTTTACAAAATAGTTACAACGTTTTTTTTATTAACTTGCTTTTACTTTCATGTCCGCAAAATCTTACTTTGTCGAACATAATATTAAAACATTTAAGGGGGTTCCTAGGGATCTCAAATTTTACACACAATTAGATCTGGGATGACAATGCATTTATAGAAATTTCAGATAGATCGAATGTACCGTACTTAAAACAATACATTTTAGAAAATATTATGTATTTAATATCTAAATATCCCATGTATCCGTCTGCTCTGATTAACATCCATGTGCCATCGGAGTTCACCGCGTTAATACATCCCCGTGGTATAATGAGGTGTTTTGTATAAAAGGAATAGATTCATAACTTGGAAGTCAAAAGCTAGTTTACCTCAAGTGGTTAAACCTGGCAATCCTTAATATATGGAAACCTATGAGGCAATTTGGTATTTAATGAAATTTCTTATGTACAGTAAAAATTATATAAATAAAGCAATACAATTTTCGATATACTCCATGATTTTAAGCTTCAATTTAAAAATAAATAAATAAATAAAAAGAGGTTAAAAAAAAATTAAATTAAAAAAACACACACTTTTTGAAGTGGACTAAAAAGGAAGATATTTTTTTTTACGTATAAATTTCAGAACTTTTATTTAATATAAATAACGTTGAGCGGAAGCTTATGAGGTTTTACATATGCAGTTGACTCATTCTCTCACTTATCTCAAAGATCTAACTTTTGCATTCTAAATGATATATCTTTAATTTTTTATACCAAACAGCTCATTACGACAGAATCAGTTGTAAGGATTTCGACTCCCCCCCCCCCTTTCAACAAGATTAATTGTGACATTCAATTGTTTAGATTTTATGGGGGGAAAATCTAATTATCTTTAGAAATTCATTTAGAGAACAATTACCTCTTCGGTTATGAAGATAATTTATCGATTTAAAGTTTGCGACAACTTGTGTAAAGGTAAAACTTTAATTTAAAAAATATTTAAAGTCGGTAAATGTTGTTCGTGTTAGTGGTATCTCCCTTGAACCACATAATGCAAAGCAAGACGTTGTGCATCTCCATTTCATTAATAATGTGTTTAGGTAAGTTACTCATTTGCATCTAACATTAGTATACCGGTAACTCATGAACATTATATAATTATGATGATCATTTGCACACATGTCTGTCAATATTTACATCTCAATAAAAAGGACTTTTACCATTTACATCTTGCATCATTTCGGACAGAAGCATTTTGTATATTACTTTTTTTTTTTTAAATACACGTTTTAAGAAATAGCCTAAAAATTGAAAATGAAAAGGACTTACTAAACGTCAAAAAAAAATAATTAATTACATCCATTCAAAGTGGATAAAAATTAATTATAAAATATATTTTGGTAAACTTATTAATAATTAACATTTTCTTTACATTTATACTTTTCCCTCTTGAAATTATACTTTTTTTGGACGTGCAAATGACAAAAAAAAGATGATTCTTCCTAATTGCTTTCATAGCAAAACGAGCTTACTGTGTTATGTCAGAAAATGTTGGAACCTTTTCATTACCACGTCTTAACCAATTTCATGAAATAATTATTTGCAACTGAACGGGATTTATATATATATTAGGGCTGTTATCGATTAAATTAAATTTAATCGTTAACTTTTGAAAAATTACCGATTAAATAATCGATAATTTTATTAAGCTAACAATAAAGATGCAAGACGTCATTAAACTGAAAATTTTAAGGGAAGTAATAAAACCGGTTAATTAGTATTTTCGTTAAGTTGTTTTTAAAACTGTTAGCACTGAAAACAAGTTAAATAACGTATTAATTAAAGTTGAGGCCCTTGAATGAAAATTTCAAATTAATTTTAGAAATATAAAAGTAATAAAGCTGTATAGAATAAATTGTTTGATGATTAGTAAAAACATAAAGATCATCTTTTTATCCCAAGTAGTTCGAAAGCTATGATTTTTTTCTAAGACCTCATTATCTATTTTTTAATTATTTCGTTATCCTCCATATTTTGTGCCCTTTTTATTGCATTTTTTAAAATGCCCATAACCTAAGTATTTAATTTAATTTCAATTTAAAACACGTACTATTGTTAGGGAATATATTTAAAAATAAGTATTTCAATATAATGTCAATGAATTTAAATTTTGTTATTGTTAAATAGTTAAAAACAATGTTTTAAAAAAAAAAAAATATCACTGTCCTTATAAAACAGGTTATTTTAAAGTATACTGTGTCAGAATTCCCTTAACGGGAGAAGTTTGTACGTAAAAAAAATTATGATAAAATAAAAACTATTTTTAATTAATTATTAAAAAAACAAAAACATTTTTCTATCTTTAATCACTATTTTATCGATTAAAAGAATTTTAATCGATAAAATAATTTACCGATTAATCGAGAAATTAATCGGTAATTTCCGCAGCCCTAATATATATATATATGTTTTAAAATATAATTAATTGCAATAAATCGATAAATTTATATTTTTTCTCGATTAATCGAACACATTTCTAAGTCATTACAAGCCCTAGCTCTAGGGATTATTATATTTATCCGAAAGCAATACATTTTTATTTTAATGCAACAATTTTTTGGTGTTCTTTATTTATAATCATATATTTTTTTTTATTATCTGTTAAATATTGTTCATGGCAAACAAAAACAATTGCAAAAGTATTTGTTGATTTTTTTTTTTATTTTACTTGTAATTTTTATATAACTATTACAGGTTCCTCTGCAAAGGTCGGATACTTTAATTGTTCTAGAAATGTCTTCGATGTAGCGTTCATTTACGATTGTCGTTACAACTTGAGCCTGCAACAAGACTTATTTACCCTTTTTCTTTAAAAATTTTAACCTTTACAATGGATTAGAGACTTCAACAAGCTCAAAATAAGCGACTTTGATTTTATTATTACCCAGAAGACGTATGTATACTCTAAACTAATTACATTTCAGCAGCTAACAAGAGAAAATTTCACTTTGCACAAGTTTAAGAGTGCTCATTTAAGATTAAACAAGTTTTTTTGCTATCAAACTGTGAAAATTAACATTTTACTAAACGATATAAAAAAGAACACAGTAAATAATACAGATGCTGTTCAGACAAAATTGTCAATCTTTATTTTTGACGATGAGGCGAATGTAAATGATGAGGAGGATACAATATGTAAACAATTGAGCAATTTATTTAATTTAAAAGATGACGTCAAGAGAATTATTCTCTTGATAAATTCAGAAAAATGTATCAATTGGTCTTTACAATGTTCCCTTATAACAACACAGTCACTGGAAAACAGGCTAAGGATAGTCAGAAATATGTTCAAGTTAATCTGCCTAGATTCAGATTATTGTCACCTCAATTTTGAAACGTTGCCATCACGCATCAAATATTATAACATTATAACCTCAAATAGTCGAAAGACAGCCAAGGAATCAGAAGAGATGTGTCAACGAAAATGGCCTGGATCACATTTGGCTTACATCAATTCTAAAAGTGAATTAGATTTTTTACTTTCAATCTCTGGAATCTTTAAAAATTTCTCTTTAATCGAAGAAGGTTATGTTACTAAGGAAAATGTTAAATTTAAACACCTAGGATTTCGCGGTGGATTACACCAAATCCTTATAGAAGGTTTTATTGGTCTGTCTGAAGATTCCATCTGGAATGATGGATCGCCCCTAATAATAGACCCGCCTTGGGGTCAAAAGAACGAAGGTAAAGGTTGTGTTTACATATCACTAAATTATTCATTTGCTGACGGTGTCGTGACAAATGATAAACACGAATGGATTAAAATAGATTGTAATAAGTCAACAAGTACTAACTTTCTTCTATGTGAATCACAAGCGCTTGTTGAAGAGGAAATAGTTTTAAACTTTAACGACATAAAATACAATGATCAATGTTCGAATTTAAATTTACTTTACAGGAGTTATTTCAATTTATTATTTAATCAAATACATCAGCATTCAGAAAATGAGTTAATGTCTCTTTTTCAAAAGATGATAAATTGGAACATTAAACAATACAGTTTCAACACACATGGCTCTGGCGAATATGGTAATCATGATTACAAAAAAACATTTTATTTGTTAAGTAATCAATTGCTCTTGAACTTACACAGCATGTACGAAAATGGTCCAAAACAAAGCAGTAAACTAGACACGTCGTTAAATACTAGTTATCAGCTTTTAAGAGAGAAAAAAATTGGTAATCAAAATTTAACTTTTTTAAATAACAGTCAATTTAATCCCACATATCTTCAATTTACAAGGGAAAATATCTCTGAATGTTTGTATGAAACAACCTCTAAAGGACAAAGAATTGCTTTCTATAATAATTCCTATTTACACAAGTGTAAACAATTCTTGTGTCCACCTGGATTCGTCAAGTGTCCTGATTCCTACTGTGTTCCCATGTACAGTGTACATAATGACATTAAAGATTGCCCACACGGTGAAGATGAGGAGTCTGTTAAACAGATAGTTTTATGCACGAGAAAGTTTACATTTTTACAACGAAATATGTGCTTGCAACAAGATGCAAGACATGACTTAGGTAGATTGAGTGTTGAACGACTAAACTTAACCAATGATTTTATATGTCCAATAACATGTGATAATGACTATGTTTGTGTTTCAAATATCGTAAGAAAAAAGACGGATAATGCAAATACATTTCATGTAAGTTATCTTGAAGCAGAATTTCATCTTTATGAAGAATTTGGCTTGTTCACATTTACGCCTCAAATATATTCTTTATTTCTACTTAACAAACTGGTGGAAGTAGATTTAAACAGCTGTGAATTAAGTGACTTGAACAACGTCGTTAAAAGTCTTGATATTTCAGATATTCAAGTATTAGATGCTAGTGGCAATGACATTCGGGGAATTTGGTCCTTCTCTGTAATACAAACTTTGACAAATTTAAATTTCTTAAATATGTCATTTAACAGAAATTTAGAAATCGATGATAATTTTATTTTCCCTTCAAAATTACAGGTTCTTGATTTGTCTCACACTAAATGTAGTTCAGCTGTTATAAAAGCCTTGGGAAATTTAACACATTTAAAGGTACTTGTTCTAAAACACATTAAACCAATTGATTTAAGTTCAACAGGAACATTGATACTTGAAATATTTGATGTACGTGGTACAACACTACTTAATATTAAATATGGCTATTTGAGTTGGTTCTCTGTGAAAAAAGCGTTGTACGCTGATGACTATCGTCTTTGCTGTGACGCAATAAGGGGACAAAATATACCGGGAAAAATCTGCAATGCACCACAAGACGCAATATTGACATGTGAAGATCTCATTGGAAATCCGTTTAAACGTGCTATTTTATGGATTGTTTCTGTTTCATCTCTTATTGGTAACATGTCGGTGGTCATTTATAGATTGATATGGGACCGAGAAGTATTGAAAAAAGCCTATGGGATTTATGTCGTTTTGTTAGGAATTTCTGATTTTATAATGGGCATCTATCTACTTATTATAGCTATTGCTGATTTGTTTTATAGAAACACATATGTTTTGTCAGACCATAACTGGCGATATAGTTATATTTGTAGATTAGCTGGCATTCTATCCACATTTTCAAGTGAAACTTCTACGTTGTTCATTTGTCTTATTACACTAGACCGATTTATGGTTATAAGGTATCCATTCGGTGAACATAGAATTTCAAATTTTGGAAAATACATATCCATTTGTTTAACATTTGTATTTGTTGCCCTAGTCTCTGTGATTCCAGCTATGTTTCCTGACTGGGAACTTTATTCCTATAATGGTATGTGCCTTGCACTTCCTTTTAGTTCTGGTAGTTATACGGGATGGGAATTTTCGGCCTTTCTGTTCGTTGGATTTAATTTCATTATGTTTATTATAATAGCTATAGGACAGGTTGCGATATGTAAAGTCCTTTTCTCGTCTCATAGAAATCTCTCTAATATTACAGGAAATACTACAAGAAAAGCCCAGGAAATTGCAGTTGCCAGACAACTATTCCTCGTAGCTCTGTCAGATTTTTGTTGCTGGTTCCCAATAGGAATTATTGGTATAATGTCTCTTAGAGGTTTCGAATTTAATCTTGAAGTGTACGCTTGGTCAGCGGTTCTCGTTTTGCCAATCAACTCAGCAATAAACCCTTTAATGTACACGGTGCCAGCCATTTTAAAGAAAATTAAATAATTTTAGCTTGTTTAATAGATCATTAAACTGATTCTCATTTAGGCCATTTATAAAACACCCGAGTCTTTATGCAACGAAGAAAGGCAACACAACCAATTGTTTTCTAATTGTAAGTCTGCAAAATTTTGTTATGTAAAGGCATATTGTTTTTTTTCCTCTAGTAACAATGGAAAAAAAATGTTACAAATGTCACTGGTGTTAATTTTTACAGTAGTCATCAAACTTTAAAAGCCATACTCTACAGAAACAATAATATAATTACAATTAAATCAATGAGAATCAAACATCGTGTTTAATTAACTTACGTCAAGTTACAAAAGCTACGTTAATACAAAAGAAAATTGCATCTTACGTTTGTTCACGGGTTGTGTCTAGTGATGTACTTTATTTTCTTTTCATTTTAATATTTATTATTCTTAAACTTTTGAAATTAAACCCAAATCATTATATGAACTAAAATGTAAAATCTTAAGCGAAAAAAGGTAAATGTAGTGGTATGGTGGTCGAGCCGCAGTGAGCTCGAAAAGCATACCAATTGTCACGAGTTCGAAACCATGCAAAGGGTAATATTTGTTGCCCAGGCCTAAGGGCTTCCCTGAATTCTCCTAACTCCAAATGGGTATCTAACATTGGTTAAGTGTGGAACCTGCAAAGTTCTTGCCTATGAACCCTGCATCACTTGCCAACAGATCATCCTTCGTGTTCTGTTGTCGGTATTATCTTCTGCGTAGAAGGAGCGTCTGTATAAAGAAAGTACTTGAAATAATAGTTAAATATATTTACGTACGAAATTTGAAAGCCAAAAACTTACACATTAACTTTTTTATAGGTCACTTTGACTTAAAAGTTCAACTAAAAATTCAAGTATTGCTCAAACAGATTATTGTTCGATGTAACTGGGGATGATAAAAAAAAAAACATTTAAATTTATTGTCCACATTCCAATATTATTCCTGATTTATGGAATCGCATTCTTGGTAAAAATAAATCCCATTCCTCTATATGTTTGCATGCTGTATTTAAGATTAAAAACTCCATAATAGGCATGTTGGTGTAGTAAAACCCGTCCCCCGGTAAAATAAAATACTTCGATTGGACTGCGTATACATAGCTCAATAATATACTGTATTAGATAGCATATCTTTACCAAAAATGATTCCATATTGATTGCGATTACATAACTCATTACGATGAGGTTTCGTAATGTTATCTCATCCATGAATTAGATCACTTTCCCTAAATAAATGCATTATTTATATGGGATCACCTATCTTATTACTATTCCGATGTCTAAAGCGAACGTGCTTTTCGTAAAACCTCTATTTGTCAATCTAGTGCATTTAGGGTATCCATTCTTGATTGATTCCATTTTTTAATGTGATACATCGGTCGAATCACATATCTTAGCAGTATCAAATTGCATATTGTCGTCACGTTCTTTGTCAAATCTTTTTCTCAAATATTATAATGTGAAAAACTGTAATTCCTTGCTTTGTCAAATTCCTAACACCTAAATTAACCATCTCTTTGACTGAATCCAATAATTCCATTTTTACCCCACTATGAACCAAATACATTAAGAAATCCCCTTTGCTGTAAGCTCCTTTCTAGTGTCCCTCATATAAAATAGTGTTTTTTTGCAAATGTGTGTCGCGACGCATTAGTGTGCCGTGCGAGATTTCTAAAAATGTTATTAAAACTATTTGAAATTGCTAGTATTCTGAACTCTGATGTCATAATGACGCTTCAAATAAAAGCAAAACAAAATATATATTAAATAAATGAACATAATGATCAATAATTACGCATGCTTCGTTTGGTGCAGAACGCTAGATTTTGTTAGCGTCTGTCTACGCCATTCCTTTTTTCCCATCTTTTTAGAGATGAAGTTGGCTTGATATTTTTTCATTCGGGAAGAGACTGAACTCTAAATTATTATTTTAAATTAAGCAAATCCGACATTTTAGCAATTTAACATAATCGGCATCCTTCCGTTTCGCGAGACGATGGTGCATTACCGTTGGGTTGGGTTGCATTTTTTCGAGTGGCTTTGCAGTCCTATCGTTGAGTGACAGATTTTACCACAGTTATTGCACTCAAGTTCTTTGCATCCAATTGTTTTGGCATTTCTCCTAGCTCTTCTGTCTGCAGCCTCCTTCATTCTTCGCTCTTCGGCTTCTATGACGCCCTCTTTGACAGCTGTGCGCCACGTAGATCGGTCTTCTGCCTTACACTCCCAGTCACTTGTATGTATTTTGGCTGATTTCATGTTCTTTGGCGGACATCTTTAAAACGCAAGCGTAGACGACCTGTTTTCCTCTTTCCTGAAGCAAGTTCACCATATAATAGGTCCTTCGGGATGGGGCCGGAGCTCATTCTTTTGACATTTCCTCGGGCGTCTTTCACTGAGAATTGATAACATTCATTTGGTATTTGCACGCGTTTGGACCTTACTATAAAAAGGATGCGAATGTGTAAAGCTTGCGCTCTTGTGATGTATAATTTGTTCATGTCTCGCTCCCATATAGTAGTGTACTGATGACACAGGCTCGATAGACGCACATTTTGTTTTTTTCAGTTAGTTTGGTGTTTTGCCAGAACCACTTATTTAGTTTAGCCATTTTTGCAGCTGCCTTGCCAATTCTTGTGTTTATTTCTTCTTCAATTGATAGTGTATTGGAGACCTTGGATCCCAAGTAGGTGAAGCTGTCCACAACCTCCAAGTTTTCATTATCGATTATTGTGGTAGGAGGAGGTCGAGTGTCTTGGGCCATGATGTTTGTCTTTTTCAAGATGATTTGCAGACCAAATTTTTTGCAGGCATTGGAGAAGCTTGACATGAGTTGTTGCAAACCAGATTTTGTATGTGCAAATAGTGCCGCATTATCCGCAAATAGTAGCTCTCGAATTAGGACATCTCTCGTTTTGGTCTTGGCTCGGAGGCGAGCAGTGTTGAAAAGTCCTCCATCAGCTCTGATATGTAACCAGATTTCCTCATTGCTATCCTTGAATGCGTATCGAAGAAGTACAGAGGAGAATATTGCGAAGAGTGTTGGTGCGAGTACACAATCTTGTTTAACTGCTCTGCTGTTAGGGAAGGCCTCTGATTTAGCTCCATCGAACTGCACTGTGCCAAGCATATTTTCATGAATTTGTCTTATTATGGCAAGTAGGTGAGGGGGACAGTCAATTTTTGCAAGTATTTGGAATAGCCCGTTGCGACTGACAAAGTCAGGGACGCTAGGCTCTGTAAACGTGTATGTATAGCGCTGGCGAAGGTCTTATACTACGGAGTGAAATGCCGCGATAATTTTTGCAATCACTTCTATCCCATTTTTGTATAGTGTCACTATATTTGCATCCTTGAGGTCTTGGGGGATGTAGCCCTGTTCCCAGCAGAGGGACAGAATCTCGTGCAATGGTTGGATTAAAGCTGTCTTGCCACTCTTTAAAACCTCTGGTGGTATTCCATCATTCCCAGGCACTTTTCCACAAGCTAGGCTGTCATTGCTTTGCTCAGCTCTTCCTTATTGTGCACGATATCAAGTTCTTCCATGAGTGGCATATTTGGGATATGCTGGAGACTTTGGTTACTGTTAAATACAATTCCAGATAAAGCTCAACCCATCGTTTTAGCTGTACTGCCTGGTCTTCAATAATTTCTCCACTTTTGTACTTTAGGGGAGCAACTTTTGACGTCATGGTGCCTGTTGCCTTTTTGATGTTTTCGTACATGACTTTTGCATTGCCCATGTCTGCAGCTGATTGTACACTTGAACAGAGCTTAAGCCACTAGGTATTGACACATTTACGTGAAATCTTTGGAGCAAGTGACTTGGCTGTTTTTAAGGTATGCAACCTGTCGGTTGTAGGGATTTCCTTGTAAGCCATAAGAGCTTTCCTTTTTGCTTCAGTGACAGGTTTCATCTCGTCCCAATGTTCATCAAACCAGTCAGTGTTTTTGTCAGATTTTGTGCCAAAGGCTTGTATTGCGGATGTATAGATTGTGTCTCTCAGATGCGTCCATTTGGAGTCAATGGTGACGCATGGGGACGTCTTTGAGAGACTTTCCTTCACCTTGTCTGTGAACAGCTGCGTTATCGCAGGGTCTTTCATGCAGGATGTATTGATGCGTAGACTTTCCTTTTTCTTGGTGTGGTACGAGTTTTTCCTCATTATTCGTACTCTTCTGGCGACAAGGGAGGGATCCGTGTCACAGTCGGCACATTTTTATTTTATTTTCTAAATTGCAGCTTAAAAACTTAATTTGATAAAATAATTATTAAATTAATTACTGCATCACAGTTCACGTGAACTGTTGCATTAAGTGTATTTTAATGATGAATATTACGGAATAAATACGCATTATTAGTTCATAAACTTTCCGTGAAAGTATCAATTGTAATTAGAATAATACTTTAAGAATTAATGTTAAGGTCTAACAGTAACTCTATCAGGCGCATTGAGCCAACATGTAACCTCCATTCCAACTTCCACGAGGACTCGCGACAAAGCTACACTATTAAAATTATGAACTCAAAAGTGTCGTTTGTTCTCGTTTAGATCTGTGAAGTAAGTGAATTATATTTTAATGCTTTTGATGTTTTTTTTGTTTTTTTTTCAGAAATAAACTTTTTATTTCATTGAAAGTATTAATAAACATTATATACTCAAAAAAGTGCATGCCACTGACATATCACAGCATAATGTAAAAGATGTGATATTTAAAATAAAACAAGGTACATTTTTTGTGTGTGACTAACATTATGGAATATTCTTTTTGTTTCTTACCCCAAAAAGTTTAAAAAACTTTGCATTAAAGACTGAAACTATTATTTAAGTTTTAATAGCGGGCGCGTTGGATACAAATTTTAACCATACCAAGTCTCAAACTACAACAATCTTCTGTAGAGAAGGAGCGTCTTTTACAGAAAAGATAAGAAAAGTAAGAAAACAAATTGATATGAATTTAAAATGTGATTTATGTATATTAGTTATAAAATAATATTTACGTAATGAAAAATTAAACTAAAGAATTCTCTAGAATATTTTAAATTATACCCAAAATACGTGCATACTAAATGTTTAATACAATCATATTTAGGCAATATTTGGGCTAAAACTTTAAAACCTGTCACAAAAATAGACTAACAATGAAATAAGCTCTTCAAGAAATCTAATTTCGAAATTTCTAGAATGTTTTAGACATTCTATCCCATTTAGTCAGGCAAAGGAACAGCACGTAAAAATAAAGTTTTGAATATAAATCCCTTATAATTGAAACATAACTGAAAATACTACATGTGGAAAAAACCCAGCAGTCCCGAGCCAGCGCTCTTCATGGGGCTTCGCGGAAAACCCCCTCAGCCCTCTGGCCCCCTAAGGGACGTAAAGACTGAGAAGCCCCCCCCCCCCAGGAGCGTTATTAACCTTTAAAACTGTAATAAGAATGCGGAATTGTCATAATCAATCGATCCGCTTAAGATCATTTAAGCCTCTTTAAAAAAGGAGCGTTTTAAAAAGATAAGATAACATAAGTTTATTCACAACAGTTATATCAGTTTTCAAAAAAATATATATCTGAACTGTGTTGTGGCATTTAAAGCTTACACTAATTAATTTAGCTTTAACTTCCTGAAAGATTGGATTAAAAAATACATTTTGTATTTTAAAGCAAACTATTTTTAAAAATCAATTTTTGTCTAACGAATTACCTTACAAATTTAAATGAAATGTTATTAAAAGTTAAAGACCCGATAAAACACTAAGTTAGTGTTAGTTTTCAATATGAAATTGGCCTTATAAATTCTCACTTCATGTCCAGGTTGACTCTTTAGATTTCCCTTAAAGCTTTCTGATGTGAAAACTTTTAGCTGATTGATATGAACATTTTAGTTGAAAGCAATGCAATTTTCGTAATTTTAAGAGTAAAAAATAATTTGGGGTAGAATTTTACAAATAGTGTGCATTTACTAATTTATTATTCAAACTACTTAATAATTTTACCAGAAATGAACTGTGCAACATTAGCAAGTTTTTTAGTTATTGTATTGCTGAGCGTCAACAAAAATTCCGGCAAGTAACTTGTTCATTATTACTTAATGCTAATCAGAAACTTAGTTGCCGTTAAAATGTACATTATCAATATGTAGACAAAGATATATATAGTTTTTGAAATGTAAAATAATGGATTATACATTATTTTCACGTCGTTTTGGTCATCATTTTAAACGTTTATTTGTTAATTCCTCATTTTAAAATTATATTTTTTTTAAAATAACTAAATTAACTAACCTTTTAAGTTTAAAATTGTAATTTTTAAAAATCGGTGAATTTACATTTCCGTTCTGAATATTTTGAGATTGTCTGAAATATTGTTTTTTTATTTTAAATACTATTTTTTAATCCTGATACTAACAAGTTACCTATTTATGTGGCTGTTTAATAGTAAAGACAAATATACATAACAACTGGTAATATGTGGCGTAGTAACGGATATGGGAGACCACCTGGACGTTTGGGTGCCTTGCATACATATCGATGGCGTATTATTTAATTTAAAAAATTGGAAACTACATTACAGAGGCATCGGAGTACTTTTTAAATTCAGACCTCTTACCCCATCTATGCATATACATACATATATATATATATATATATATGTATAGATAGATAGATAGATAGATAGATAGATAGATAGATAGATAGATAGATAGATAGATAGATAGATAGATAGATAGATAGATAGATAGATTGATAGATAGATAGATAGATAGATTGATTGATAGATATATAGATAGATAGATAGATAGATAGATAGATAGATATATAGATAGATAGATAGATAGACAGATAGATAGACAGACAGATAGACAGACAGATAGACTGACATACAGATATACAGACAGACAGATTGATAGATAGACAAATAAATAGATAGATAGATAGATAGATAGATAGATAAATAGATAGATAGATAGATAGATAGATAGATAGATAGATAGATAGATATTGTAAATGAAAGTTGAATGTGTTGACAAAAGAAGAAAAATTAAACAAAAATTACATGCGGAAAATCCCAAAAGTGCTATATATTTTACTGAAGATTTTTTTCCCAAAGCGGTGGGCTTTTTAACATACAACGTTGAAACGGAAATAAATAGGAAATTTAATATTTTGATAATATTTATAAATATATATGTAATGAGAAAACGTCTGGGCTTAGGCTGCGCGTTATACGTTAGCATGAATAAAAATGGCATAAGCATGATAAGTTTAAATGCATAGTGAATTTCATATAGCACAAAGTGACTTTTGATTTTCGAAGTGCTCACCAATATTGTGTGTACCAATTATGACTGCACCAATAATACATTACAGTTATGTTGAAAATAAAATATGTGACTGTTATCAGATCTATATCAAGCGTATTTGCGTTTTAAAGCCGTTTAAGCTTCATTAAAGATTATGACTTGTAAAATTATTTGCCCATTTGCCCATATATTATTTCTACAACACGTAGAAATTAAAAGGTAACTATTTACTCATGTAAAATTTAGCATGAAACTTAAAAAGCAAAATTTGTCACATGATGAAATAAGATATTAAAATATAAGAAGTTAATCGTATTTACTAATAATTATAAACTTGTTTTGGAATTCACATAAACGCATTCATTACTATCAAGTAATCACTTTTTAAAAATATATCATGACATTGCTCCATACATTATTACCTCCACATTATCAAAAATGTGTAAACAAAACAATGCAACTATTTATATATGTAAGAAGCTGCTATGTCACATTTATGCAGTTTAGATATAATCAAAGTTTAATGATAAATTATACAGATTTCTTTAAAATTGAATTTATAGATTTGAATTGTTAATTAAGTGCGATACATATTAAGAAATTGTTTTTTTTTAAAAATCCACTTTCAGATACTTGGGATAACATAAGCATTTCAAAAATGTCTCTGGTGCATCTTATCTTTATGTCTTCAATTGTTAATAACAAAGAACTATTGGTTTTGCATAAAAACTTTGAGTAAATTTTAGCACAGGATATTTAAAAAAAAAACACATTATATACCCGTAGTTAATCGTATTTACAATTAAATATATAAGTTCAAAGTTTTCATTATTTTCAAGTAAGATATTCTTTTAGTTGTATAAGATCCCAAACTCAACCTTTATTACAAAACCACTTAAGTGGCAAGAATCAGCTGTCCAGACATTTCTGTGATCATATCAGGTAATATAACTCTGCTTTATCGTTTGCATCAGTGGGCGTCCACGTCGCTAAACCACCTGGCTATGGGCCGTATGTTTTCAGAATCCACAGCCAAATTTATCATTAAATCTCTCTTTTGAATACTATTCATGACACGCTACCTCGATGCGGTCAATTATTTATCTTTGATTCTCCTGAGGCTACCAATCAACGTTTGCAAAACGATTGTAAATCGCTTGCAGCGAAATTTTGTTGCAACTAGATACGATAGGTTAACCCTTCGCTAAATCGTACATGCAGAAACACGACATTATCACTCTTAGTAACACTGTTGCCACTGTGCGAATGGTAATCATGGAAAATCCAACTCTGGATATGAGAAGGTATAACGCGCCATCCTGTCAAACTGATGTTGCTGCTATCTTTGTAAAATGAGATGGGGAACCTCGTGCACAACGTCATATTTAAATATATACCCAAGAGGATATTATTGCAAGCGTATCTCTGTACTCAATATGAACTGTGACCCCGTGGTTCATCCAATGCTATTCTCTTACAGAGATCCAGGCTGGCACATACAATAGACCCATGTTCAAGAAAAGCGAACTGCAACAGAACCCGAGTCACATAACTCCAATTTTATGCTTAGAGGCTTTTCATGAGACCTGCATTTAGCATCTTGCATTCCATCAATATGTCGTCAACGCACATGTCAGAACAGAAGACGTGCGTTTACATTACATACGCTCCCATGCGCTTAGAACAATACATGGGACTGATGGATGCAATCGCTGCGAAATAACAAGACAACAATCTTCGCTTTGGATAGTTGATCATGCTTCCCTCTACGTTTCAAAGCAGTCCACGCTACATGCAAGAGAACTATTCAGATGCGATGGCAATTGTCCGCAACTGTGGAAAGCCTAAATTATTCATAACATTCACCTGATCTCCTGATTGGTCAGAAATCTCCAATGCCACTTCCTACAACGAGCGGCCAAATATAGATCTGATGTCTTGCTTACGTCTTTCATATCAAACTGAAAGAGTTCCAAACTTATATTCTGGACAGGATTGATTTCCGCAATGTATACGCATACATTTTCGTCGTTGAGTTCCAAAAACAAGGCTTGCCTCATTGCAATATGTTACAGAACCTTGATTCACTGTGTAACATAAGAAACAAAGATGACATAGGCAAGTATGTATGCACTGAGCTTCCAAATCACGATATACACCCTCCTATTTTCCAAATTGTAATTAAATGCATGAATACATGGTCCGTGTGGCGAGGTCAATGTCGAATTACCTTGCATGAAAGACGGCAAGTGCACAAAAAATATCCCAAAGACCTTCAACGCTAAGTCTCAAGAAAACACACGAGGGTACTCCATACACCGGCGTAGACAGGGAACGACTGTCATTGTTGGCATATACGACATCGACAATCGTTGGATAGCATCTTACAATCCCTAGCTTTCTCAGAAATTCAATGCTCACCATAACGTTGAATTGTGCGCGTCCATTCAATGTATCAAATATCTTTATAAGTACAAAGACACGATACTGCATCCATTACACTTCAGATGGAGCTAGTCGATGGTTTTTCCAACATGACGAAATACAAAATTTCCTTAATGTTAAGTATGTTAGTGCTCCTGAGGCTATCTGGCGTTTGAAAAAGTTAAGTCTTTCAGAAAAGTTGCTCGTGATTACACTATTACCAGTTCATTTTCCAGAACAACAAGTCGTCTTCTTTCATGAGGGTCACGAAGAACGCGCGCTACAAAGACACGCCAACTTAAACACCATGCTCTTAGCTTGGTCTAAACTCAACAAGACGGATCACGAAGCTGTAAAGTACCAATAGACTAATGTTCCTTAAAATTACACATACACATTCCAAACATCTCTGGAAAATGGCAAAAGAGAATTGAAGGAGAAACAAATGTGATCGGTAGAATGCTTATTGTTGTCATTAACGACACCGAACGTTATTACCCCAGGCTTCTCCTTATCTGTTCCGTATGCAAAACACGTTTTAAACATCTACGAACTGTCAACGGCGTTGAATTAACACTTTCAAAGGAGCGTGTCACCTATGGGGTCTTCTTTAAGACGACAAGATAAGGCATGATTCACATACAAGGGCATCTCAAATACGATTGCCACCGTTCTTGCGATAACATTCTCGTTTTTATCTGCGTCTTCGGTGAACCCAATAACGTTCCACACCTTTGGGACACGCTTAACTCTCCATTTCTGAGGACTTTCTCGCAACACATTTCACACGCACCACTTGCATGTATTCTCTTGCAGAAATAAATGACATGCTCCAACCACATGGGCTCAACCTGCACAAATTACACCTACCCTCACTGACATTCTTCCAATATGTCATTCATCTTCCGTCTTTGACAATCGGGCTGAACACTCCTACGCTATAAAACACAACGACAATCTGACCTTAGAACAAAAGCACGCTGTTGACACTGTTTTGGACGCTGCATACACCAACTCCAATCCTCAACAAACTTGCTTCTTCTTAGATTGTCCCGCAAGAACAGGGAAAACCTTAATATACAAAACCCTGATCCTTACCATCAGAGCCAAGGGAGACATTCCTATATTTGTTGCAACTACGGGAATCGCTGCAACATTGTTACTCGGTGGACGTACTGCACATTCAGTGTTTAAAATACCATTGAAACTCACTACTACTTCTACATGCAACGTCAACAAAAATCTCTCAACACGCGCAAAATTTTCTGCAATCCAGATTGATTATATTGGACGAGGTGCCAATGACACATGCATAAGCATTCCAGGCATTTTACGGGTTGTTACGTTATCTCACAGGCGAGACGCACCCATTTAGAGGGGAAGCAATACTATTTGGTAGAGATTTCCAACAAATACTCCCCGTCGTTCTGTGAGGCTTCAGAGCACTCACAGTCGCCAGTTGCATTAACAAAATTTTTTTGTGAAATCACATGCATGTACTTACATCAAACACGCGAGCCCTTCCTGACGAACAACATTTCGCAAAATGGCTTCTCTATGTTGGAGACAGAATAAGTGGAACACTTTTAACATTAACTTCACATTGTTTTCATGTTCATTCTGATCCCGTTCAACAAATATATGGCGACCTTGTCTTGTCAACTGTCACTTCGGAACAACTCAGTACGCGAGGTATAATAAGTGTCGCAAATGAAGACTCACTGCCCACTGCACCTTAATGAACAAGTATTGATTTTTATCCCAACCGAAAAAGTAATGCTCATCATCGTTGTCTCCATCTTCACAGACGATCACGCAGATCAACTTGCATCACCCAAATAATTTATCAACAGTCTTACCCCTGCTGGGCATGCCTCCGCATAAACTCAATATGAAATTGTTTTTTCAGTCGTCATTCTTCTTAGAAACCTCATACCATTAAGAGGTCTCTGTAATGACACTAGATTGACTGTTATCAGCATTCACAGCTACGCAGTGGATTGTGCAACAATCGCAGCAGCTAACTAAAAAACTGCCCTCATCATCCGGAATATCCCTGACGCCATCAGATTCAAATTTGCTCTTTTCTTTTACGCTCAGATAATAAATGAGAAACAATCAAGGAATCCCCATGTCAATGAAGTCATTAAAAAACCAAACCAAACATTATGTTTTATAAAAAGAAACTTTTACAAATGTAATAAAGATATAAAACTAAAATACTGCCACACACTGGTGAGATATATAATAGAAAATTCAACTTCAGTTTGGGTCCCATCCACCAAAGAAAGTATTGATTAGATAGAACCAATTCAAAAAAGAGCTGCCAGACTCTGTACTGAAGAATATTCAAAACTCACATCAGTAACACCATTATTTAAATAATTTAACCTTAAACACTAGAGGATAGAAGAACCAAGATAAAAATTAGTAATTATGCATAAAGCAATTACCTCAAATTTAGAAATACAACACAAAAATACCTTAACAAAACCCTCAGATAGACATAAGGATATTATAAAAACACCTTTTTATCCCGTATGCAAGAACAAACACACATTTTTTTTTCCCATTCAGAATTCGGGCGTGGTTTGGTTGCCTTAAGAAACCAGGAAAGCCACAACTTTATAATCATTGAAAACTCTATTAAGGATACAGAAATAAACATAAACCAGAGATATACGTAGGACACATTAATCTTTTGTAAAGAATGCGCGTCTGCAACATATAAGATAAGATAAGATTCATCTTAAAATAATTGTATTTAATACAATATTTGCAACAGCGTTCATGAGATACGGATAACATGTCGCCATCCTTCGCAAAGGCAAAATCTAAAAAACCAAAAGAGCTAATAAATTAAATTATAAGTTCTATATATGAAATCTTGCTTCTAGTATACTGGAAAAAAACTAGAGCAGTTTTAAAACTTCATGAAAAAGCGCGCACAATATTTAAATAATAAGAATAAACTAGGGTATCATCCGTAAAACTGACGGACGTTTTCAAAATTACTATATTGTTGCTGCAATCTATAAGTTTTTGAACAAAAATGTACAACCGAATAAAAAATAATGTAATACATAACTTTCATTCATTTTATTTGTTTACTTTCATTAATGTGTTTCCATATTTAGCAATTTTATGCGGACTTTCGAAAAAAAGCTATTTTTGGTGCAGTGATTTGGTGCAATGCTTTCTTAAATTAGTAGTGTTATGGACGGACGGATGGACGGTACTTACATTGCACATTATGTATGCTTATGATTATATACATATTCTGACTTAATATAAAGCTGCTTACAACAACTGGACCAAAATAATTTTATTTTTTTTAACATTTTATAGTTATTATATCATGGAAATAATATTTGAATTGTTATATATTTTTGTCTACATTTACAATTTCTATTTAAAACTTTACGCCATTAGCATACTTTAATATAGTAATGGGTTTTTTATAGAAAAATCCTTTCCATGCCCCCTAAATAGATTTTTTTTTCCTAAAAAAAAAAAAACAATAAAAATAATTTCATCAATTATTATTATTATTTTTTTTAATTTAAAGAAAAAGGGTTTTTAATAACACATATGAAGCAATGTGAATAATTGGTCTTAAAATTGGCATATGTTAGTACAACTACAAGAGATGGAAAATAACATATTCAATCCGCCATGCAAAATGATTAAGCGTTTTCAGGATCATTCAATATAGTTTCATCTTCTTCTTTTAATAGGTCCGGTAGCCAAAGTTTATGTAGTAAAAGTGTATAGCTTATTAAAAGGTAAAACAAAATGTAAATGTTTTAATAATATGTTACACTATATTTAAGATGCGTACACGAAATAGAGTGCACAGTAACCAGGCAATAAAATATTTGAGAACACTCACCGCTAAAAATAAAGAAATGGAGAAAACAAGACACAATGATTGTTGAAATAGTTTTTTTTTAATATTAAATTATGATTTATGGAAAAGAAAATCATTAAAACGAAATTAAATTTTTTTTTTACTTTTGTAAAAAATGATCCTAATGAATCTTGTGGCAAATGTAATTAAATATGTTTACGTGTAAAAAAATAGTCAGTGTATATATGCTACTTTTATCATTCAAAGAAAAGATGGCTTGGTATTTTTTTTTTTTTCAATTTTTAATATCTATTTTATTAGAGCAGTCTTGATGGATTTGGTAGTTAAAATACTTTTAATGTATAATGCTAGTGATCTCTATTGTACGGGGTCACAAAAATAAGGAGAGCTTTTGACAAAAGTTTTAAACTATATCTTACTGATAGAGCACCTGGTATGTATTCAAAAGAGCACAGGTTATTAGCCAATAAATTTCACTAATATAATAATAGTATTAGTAAGCATGGACACTGTGACCGAGAACCGGCATTTTTTATTTACCATTTGCTTTTATATGGAACAAACCAGTTAGTAAACTTCTCTTAACTAGCAGCTTTTCAGGACACAAATGGAATTTTCTCAAGTTGTTAGTGTATTGTTATGACGAAAGTAAAATTATTGCATTAATTAAAACCCGAAAAACCAACAGCACAAAATATGGCTTTTATTGCACTTTGTGCAAGTAACGGATTGAGCCGCTCTTATATATAGCATTGTATTGCTTGATGCATTTATTGGTAAACATGTTGTCAGAAATGATGTACTGATGATTTATATTTACTGTTGTAAATCTTATGTCAGATATAAGTACATGAATAAAAGTTGGAAGAGATAAAGTCCTGTGTAATCAATTATTGCAAAACAAGTGGTCGTTAATCGTATCTTCGTTCAGATTCAGGTTGTTTAAAATAATCTAAAATTTTACGTTTCTTGTAAAGTCCTGGAATTATTAAATTGTGGAATTAAAAAAAACAATTTTTTTAATGTTTAAGAGTTAAACCATCTTTGAATATTTGGCTAAAACTGCACTGTCTTCATAACGAGAAAAAAAAAACAACTGGTGTACATTAAAAAATCATGTTAAGCCTGGTCCCTATTGGAATTCAGGACGTGTTAGCGCATTTTCGTATTATGTATCAGTACTTATGTTAGATATCAGAATTATGCAGTTATCAGTAATTGTGTTTAGATTTTAGACATATTTTCATGAATTTTCTTGTGTAATGAATATACCTGACATTTTTTTAATTTAAAAGTCATTTCTTTACATTTAAAAAAAAATATTTTCTCTTTAATCTAACTACAAGTCACCACAAATGATGACGTAAAACTCTCTAAACTTTTACACATATTCTAATGACGTCTAATAAAAAAAAAACAACTAATTATTTTGCACCCTTTCGCACCACTCTTCAATGCCTGAAGGATTATGCATTCGACTTCCGGCAATGGCGGCCGTTCCCTGCGGTAGTGTTACCTCTCGATTCGAAATATTTTTTGGTAGTTTTAACGGGGTTTTTTAACGGATCGAGTAACTGAGTGTTGATGCACAAATGGCAGGTCAGGACATACAAAAAACATACATACCTCATGGGTCTAGGACTTATGGATGCTGAGATCAAGGGTGATGACGGACGGACGGACAAAACGGGTGCAATAGCGCATTCGACTTCTCGAAAATGCGCTAAAAAGTAAGGGACAAATGAAGAGAAATAAGGCACCCCATTATATCAGCTCTTTGAAGGATAGCCCTCAAGTGACACAAACTCGGGTCCGTTTAGAGTGTTAGGATAAAATTAAAGTTAGTATTGAGCCCAAAATTCCAATTTAATTTTCCAGTGTTTGCTTGTCACCTGTTTTAAAAGCTGCACTAATATCTTAGCGTAAAAGATTGAAACTAAATCATTGTTCGTGAGAAAATAAATATGCAAAACTTTTTTATGAAATTGTTCTTAAAGCAGTTTTTCTCAAGGGGGTCCGCACGGACACCCACTGGTCCCCGGTACAATTCAGGGTGTCCTTGAAACATAACAATTTATTTTTGGATTCCTGAACGTAGGCTTTCGAAAGCTTTCATCATAGTTATAAAACAGATCAAGTTTTATCATTATGGAATTTAAAATAAAAGATTATGAATAATAAATGTAAATGGTTTTTGTAATAATTAAAAACCATTTTAGGTGCTATCAGTGATGGAAAACAATTTTCTTTTATCTAGAAAAATGAAAAATAACTACTGTTATTTTCACATCTATAACCAATAACCGCTAGTGGGTCAAGCTTTGTGCGTAAGAAATGCGGAATTTGTATAGATGTGTCAGAAAATATTAGCATTTAACTTAAATCTACGAGGGTTGAAAGTGTTGTGTAATTTTCAACTTGAATTGAAGTTAAATTTACCTAATTTGTTTACTTCTACATTTTTTTTTCAAAATTGCTATACTTGACAATGTCATTGAAAACGTTAATAATTATTAGACGTGGTTTGTTACAACAAAGATGGATTTAGACTTATTGGGGCGCGATGTTATTTGAGATATGAAGACAGTTTTGAAGTACAAATATTCTATGCCAGTTCCAAATATGATAGCAAAATTCCGGAGTCCAAACAAGGTGGGGTCCCTTAGTTACAGCTTGCTTCGAAAATAGGTAAACCAAGCACTGACTGGGTCGAATAAATACATATTGACAATATAGTGTAGTTGAATATTTGAAGTCTTGCTAATTGTTTGGAGACATATACTAAAAAATGAAACGCTATTTGCTGAATTTAAAAAAGGATGAAGTTAAAGAAATATCCATGACTTTCTGATATACTTAAAATGAGGTTAACCGAATGTATTTTCACTCTCCATAAAGTCTGCCATGGAATGAAAAGCGGTCATGTATAGTAACCCAAGTTTAACGAAAGTTATTTGAAAACTAAAATCAATATATTTGAGTTTAAAGCAAATATTTGTCTGTGTAATCAATAATTAGGAACAGGCGATTGTTCTCACGTACAAATAGTGTTACATATTTAATGGCTTACTGAAAACAATGGCTCTTTATGCAGACATTAGACTTGAACCAAAGGTATTGGATTTGACTTGGATATTGCCAAAAGAAACTTAAATCATTTTGCGCATTGTTAAACTCAGATCCCAAACATAGATGGATCCATATTCACAAAGGAGTTACTTATTTCAAGGAGGAATGTGAACCATTGTTTCAGCTAGGATAATAAAAAGTCTGGTTTCAAAGTCAGTTCGCGAGTTCGAGCCGCGGTGCTGGCAGGGCCCCCGCGACATTGGGCTAACCACACAATCCCTTGCTCGTTAGTTCTCAATGAAACGTGTGAACGCTAGTTCACATGTTTCCATGGACCTTCATGGTCTTTTAAAAAATTGTGTTATTGTACAGAATTGTATGACTGCTTCCTATTCGGTATAAAAATATTCCGTAAGCCTAAACATTAAAAAAAAAAAAAAGTGAAGATGATTGTTATAGGTGTTCACAGGGATTTACTATTTTTACTCATAGATATTAATTTGCTCATAAATACACCCATTACATCTCATCATGGTAATCCTAGATAAAATTGTATTCATTTATATATTTAAAATATAAAAAAATAATTCCCATAATTATCTTAACTACCGTATTTTTTCATCAAAATATTTTGTTCATTTTTTAATTGTAGTCTTTGTATCATAGATGTGTGTAGTTTTTCCTCTTAGGGTACGTTGTGAAGTTTTGACTATAAAAGGATTCCTCAGGTAAAAAAATTTGTGGAACCAATGGTTTAAAAAATGGAAGAAAATTATTCTCAGTTATTTTTTAATAACCACATCCTTAGCCAGAAAGTATCTAGTTTTCCAGAATGTTTGAATTATCATCTACTCAACACAAAATTGCCTGGCAGGGGACGATTTCTTTGGGTCTGAAAGATATGCATAGAAAATGTACTTTCCAACCGTAGCTTTCTTCAATGATTCATGGACAAAAGCTCGGGAACGTTTGTGGAGGCGAGGGTAGTCACTTTCATTTAGGAGAAACTAGGTTATATCCTGGCTTATGACGGCAAAGTAATTCTACAGGTCATCAATAAGCACACCGGTCTCTCAAAGTTAAACAACTTTTATTTGTTATCCTATCTGTTACAGACGCTCCTACTATTATCGAGAGATTGTTACGATTTGACACAATCCGACGACCAAGTTGCTGCTTTAAATGTTACAGAAATGTTAAAGAAACATTTCCGAAAAAAGTTACTCTAAGGTTGTTCTTTTTAAGATTTTCCTCAAGATAGTGGATGTCGTTATGTTGCAGCTGCAATGAAACCGTAGATCTGTTGCTGCTTGAATACCAGGTCAAACGCAATACATGTGGAAAATTAAAATTTACGTACCGCGCCACTTGATAAGTCATATTTTAAGAGCGCCAGTTCGAACCCGAAAGATGACATTCTGTAAAACACGGTTGTATAATTATTTTAAATAAATTGTATTTTATTTTATTTTGTTTATTATTTACCTGCATCCTAGTATTTCGTGAAATATAATTTTAATAGATCACTTATTGTTTTTTATGTGTTATTCATTATTTTTATTGTTATTATTTACTTTTAAAGGTGAAGATGTAAAGACGTGCCATCTATCACGTTACAAAAGAATGGTCGCAACATGCAACGTCAGTGAAAACAGCGTGTCAAACTTAACGTGGAGTGGGTACATAAGGACAAAGGGAGAAATACAAAAACATATCCTCAGTATTTGTAATACTGAATTATGTCAGAATGTATCGCTTAACTTGCTTGATGGATCATTTGTTACTTGTGTCAAGGTAGATGAAAGTGGTCAATTTATAAAATGGAGCGTTCTATATCTAATGAATTATTATAAAGAATTTATTCATCAAATGGACAATTTATCTTGTGAATACAACAATCAAAGTGTTACTGTGTGTCAAGACTTTCATTATCAAAGTAAGTAGATTTATCGACTAAGTTTATCAATGTTGTATACCATTTGAAAAAACAACAACATTATTTCAAAACAAGCACACATGCAGACAAAAATACACTTATTCATAATATGCTTATGTTATAATACAATAATGTAGTTTACAAATTATAACAATTTGGCTAGTGTATATGTTTTAATTAACAAAGCGTAGATTTATTGAATCTTTAGATGAAAAAGAAATGCATTAAAATTATATATCTCACCTTAAAGCGTAAAATAATTTTGTTCATTCTTTGAATAATTATTAACGATTTTATTTTACTATACTTAGTAAAAAAAAAAAAACTTGATTGTTGGAATTTCATTCCAAACTTTATATTCTTGGAACTTATATAAAAAAGTAAAGAAAGAAATACTCATCTCTGTATGCTAGAAAAAAAAGCAACCCTTTTAAAAAATTTCTATAGATAATAAAGTGATGTGGTTCGAGGAAATTTGATTGATCGGTTAATATATGTATATATAAGGGCTGTGGAAGTTATCGAATCTCTCGATCAATTGTCATATTTATCGATTAAAATTATTTCAATCTATAAAATATCGACTTCGTTGGGAAGGAGGGTGTTACAGATTGTAGTCGATTAAAATATAATTAATTTCTTATCATTAACAGTAATTTGTTCTTTTTATGTACACACTTCTCAATTTAAAAATTATTTTTAAAGTGAAAACTTTAAAATGAGCAGTTTTAAAAGGAAAATTATATAAAAATCTAAAATTTTTTACAATAACAAAATGTTAATTTATTGACATTCTATTTAACTTATTATATTTTCTTTTTTAAAAATATCTAATGCCTGTTTTTGTTACTTCCCTTTAAATTTTAGTTAAGTGACACCATACATCTTATTTTTAGCTGTCATAAAATTTATTGATTAATTATTGGGTAGTTTTCAAAAGTTAACGATTATTTTTAATTAATAAATAGAAGCCCTAATTTATATATATATATACGTAAGTTCATTATTATATTGATTTAAAAATATACTAAATATATGTAATTTGAGATGGCATCAAGAGCTCTCATGAGTTATGAAAAACACGCGGATTACGTTATTGCATTTCTCGGCAACTCCCACCTTTAAACCAAGAGGCGTAATTGACAAGAGAACCCCAACACGGTCCCCAACTAAGAGGGTGCCCTCTGGGCGGGGTTAAAATCGCTCTCAAGCTCACCCCCATGCCTCTCACGAAGATTACCTCTAAAGGACGATGTTGATTTGACCTTCTTCAAGCCGCCATTTCTGCGGCGCAATCATGATACAGATTATGGGTCTATTTATCTAGAACTGTCGAAAGATAGGTGGCAGTCCTAGGTAAATAAACCCGTTACATGCTGTAAAACCCGCTTAACGCTTTTTTGTTTAGCGCTGTTTTTGTTTTGCGCTCTTTTTTTTTTTATCCCACTGTAAGCCCAGCGAATGAAAACCGAGCTACAGAGAAAGGTTTGGATATACGACAAAACACATTGGGGGAAAAAAACGACGTTTCACACTTTTGGTCATGTTTTATTTTTTAATGTATTTTACAGCGTATGTATGATATATTTTTTTAAAGGGTGGGGGTAGGTGAGGCGTCTTGATATGTTTTTTTAAAAAAAATAAAATGAAGTTAGCCCTAAACCTTTGTTGCCTGTAATTTTAAATGTATGAGACCCCAAAAAAATAAAATAAATAAATCATTCATTCGTAATTAAATTCAACTCTAAAAAAAACAACAAAAAATTGCGATACTCAAAATAATTAACCAAAGTGATTTAATTTATAAGCGAGGGCCAAGAAATAATATATCGCAAGCCTTTGAAATGCTAAAACTATAGTTTATATCACCATTATTTTTAAAAAAATAATCAGTTCAAATATCGCTTAACTAATTCAACTTTAAAAAAAAATAATAATAAATAAATAAAAAATAAAAAAAAAAACAATCATATCCAATTCTACCTGTCTCTGTGTAGACAGTAACTTTGGATAAAAATTGACAAATATAATAAAATAAATTATTTTATTATTATTATTTTATTGTAAACTAGCAATTCACCCGCGCCTTGCTGCGAACATTAGGGTTTCAGCTAGGGTTGCGAACCCGCGTAACAACAATTAAAAACACCATTTGAGTTTAATCTGAATGAAAATGGATATACTACATATATTAACTTCAACCGTTCAGACTCCTACGTACACAAGAACTTGGAGATTAAAAGATTCGTCTTTTTTATAAACCTCATATTGGGAAAAACACTATATTTCGACTATCGTCACCCTAGTAAGAGTTGATTTAATCTTACCATCGCGGGAAGGAATGGGGGGGGGGGTACTCAACAAATTCCCAAAGTTTCAAGCTTCTACCTAAACGGAAACTTGGAGAATTAGCGTTGATTCAGTTTCATATCACCAATTTTAGGGGGGTTAAAAAGGTTTAAGGGCCCCGGCAGCTCTAAGTCGAAATTTTTAAAATTTATATAATTACTTTTCCTTGTCTACCTACACGGGATATAAAAGAATTATAGATATTATATTTTTATATTTTATATTATGAGTGTGTATTTCAAAATTCTTTTACAACAAATTTCGTTGTGAGAGGGTACTTAACATTTTTCCCAAAGTTTCATCTTATCTTAGATATACAGACGCTCCTTCTATGCAGAAGATAATTGCGTCCACAGACCATGAGAGATGATCTGTTGGCAAGTGATGCAGCGGTCACAGGCCACGGCTATAGGGGTTCCACGCATTACCCCAGCCGCCTAACTATTGTCTAGTTAGGTACCCATTCGGAGCTGGGTGACTCGGGGACTCCTGAGGCCGCGAGAACCGTCGGTATGACAGTCGAGAGCGCTACCTCTCGACCACCACGTCCCACTTACACGGAAATTTGGAGAATTGATGAGTCAGTTTTAATATAAGAAAAACTATATTTGGGCCCCCAGCGCCCCATGAGAGGGAATTTTTTTTTTTTGTTAAAGGGGTCAATTTTTGCCTAAAGCGTGTGTTTAAAACATTTCCAAAGCTTCATGCTTCTACCTTTACGGGAAATAGGATAATTGGTGATTTTTAATTTTTATATAGCTCATGTCAGGAAAAAAAAAGTTTTATGGGCCCCGTGTTAGGTATCGTTGTCTAGGGTTCAAGGTTCTCAGGTTTCACACCAACTTGCGTACCGTAAAACAACACAAGTCTTTTTCTGCAGCGATCTTTATTAACATAAGTCTCCACTTGTCGCATAAGTACAATTTCTTCAAGCACTCCCAACTCCTTGCAGCTCAGCTACAACATATATCTCCCGTACTGTCCAGCCGACCAACACGGTAACGCTATAGCTCGGGTATCTCGGCCACTGCCTCTCGGTGACTGATCCCCTACCCCGAGACACACCAGAGCTATATACCCGTGGCCTGAACTGACCTTGCATGGTGTCATTCACTCCCTCCCCCCACATGATTCTCGTTCACAAACATCAACAACCTGCGCTGGTGACCAGGCAGAATACAACTCAAAAACGCAGAGATTCTCATACCCCTGACATGTCCCCCCTCTTCCCTTAGATTCTACTACCGTGTAGAATCTATTATTACATTATCAGATCAACAACAAGAAGAAAAGTCAGGGTATGGAATCACTGTCGTTCAGAACCATACAAAACTAACAAAATTAAAAGATAAAACTCATGTATGTACATCTGTAAGGTTGGCTACCTGGGTGTCTTGCCTGTACACCCTGCCCCAAAAATTCACAAAAATGACATTTATTGCTACATTTTACACCACCAACAATAACATAACTTTACTAGTTCTGTCCCCATCATATGACCCTTTAATGAGCACTTCTTGCTCATGTGAAAATATCATCATAGTAATCAATTCTCAAACATCTTTTTACAAATAGTGACAAAATCAACCCGTGTAATCGTAAACATAAATCTTATCAAGCCATATTTCCTTATAATCATAAATAACATGATCCATACGCATATATATAAAAGTTCAACTGAACAACATAGCATTGCATGAGGCCGGTGGGACTGAAATCTATCCTAAATTATTATCTTACTATTAATCATATTTATTTACAAACATGTATACATCAGGAAATCCTAGCATATTTATATATAATTTATATACAATTTATATACTTAAGAACAAATAATTACATATGTACATCTATGTCTATAAAGACTGTTAACGCCGTCATAGGCGGTTTTAGCTCTTTGGGATTGCCTTCCCGAGCCCTATTTGTCAATATCACCTTGACCTAGCAAGCTCAGTGTTGTGTATCGGACTATTCCCTAATTTCACCGTCCTCACCCACCCGAGTCGCTATAGATTTCCACGTGTCACCCTGTCCTGTGATTGGTCTGGTCATTCAGTTTACATGTCGTTTTTACTTCTCTCTACTACCCGGTAGTTTTTGTTTGTGGGTCAAACACGCCAACCAACCCAGCGGCGTTCCTCCCATTTTCCTTGTTTATATATATGAGTACTTTCTCAACTCCTGTATCTTCTCTATTCCCACCCTCCAAGTCGAGATAAACAATCCGCTATCACGTTTTGTTCGCCTTTAAAGTATTGAACATCAAAATTAAATTCCTGGAGGATTAGTGACCACCTTGTTATTCTTGAGTTTGTGAATGTTGTTGTATTTAAATATTTTAGTGTTTGGTGGTCACATTGTAGAATAAATCGTGACCCCAATAAATAGTATGCAAGTTTTTGAACAGCCCATATTATCGCTAAACATTCTCTCTCAATAGTCCAATACCTTGTTTCCCTATCCATCAATTTTCTACTTATGAATTTGACTGGATGTAAAGTGTTGTTCCTAGTTTGCAATAAGCATGCCCCTATGACTTTCGTGGACGCGTCTGTTCTTACTATAAATGTTGATTTATTGTCGGGTGAAATTAAGATAGGTTCACTACTCAGGTATTTTTGGATTACATCCAGTGTTTGTTGGCATTCACTTGTCCAACGAATATTATTTGGTTGACCTTTTTATGTAAGGTCAGTTAAGGGTGCCGATAGTGTTGAAAAGTTAGGTATGAATTTATTGTAATAAGACATGAGACCCACTAAACTTCTCACCTGTTTCTTAGTTGTTGGTTTCTCTATTTTCAACACTTTATCTACATTGGCATGTTCTGGTTTTATTAATCCCCCTTCTACTCTGTGTCCCAAAAAGTTAATTGATGTTTTTCCTTACTCTACCTTACTAGGTTTTACTGTAAACCCCGCTTCTTTCAGAATTTCAAAAACTTGCCGTAGTGTCTTAATATGTTTTTCCCAATCCTCTGTATGCACACATATGTCATCAAAATAAGTCTCTACATTTTCTACTTGACCGAAGAGTTTTCTCATTATTCGGTTAAATGTCGCCGGGGCCATCTGGTCCTTGAAACGCCGTATATTTCTGACTGTCTTTGTGCAGTGGTATCTGCCAGTATCCCTTTGTTAAATCTAGCTTACTGAAATAGCTTGCTTTTGTCATTTGATGA
Source organism: Radix auricularia (assembly GCA_002072015.1). Classification (NCBI taxonomy): domain Eukaryota; kingdom Metazoa; phylum Mollusca; class Gastropoda; family Lymnaeidae; genus Radix; species Radix auricularia. Next base: position 459,302 of record MUZC01000931.1, read on the forward strand.
GGGAGATTTTCGGGGTTTGGTATGACTTCGGCGACGGTTCTAGTTAACTTATATAGTCTCCTATAGTCCACGCATGTGCGTATGGAGACATCCTTCTTCTTAATCAGTACTAACGGCGAAGAATATGAAGATGTGGATTCTTCTATGATGTTTAACCTTAACATGAGGTTGATTTCTTCTTTCAATTTTGCTTTCATGTGTGAAGGAATTGTGTAAGGTCTTAGTTTTATCGGTTTTTTGTCGACGAGATCGATTATGTGTTCTCCTGCGGTTGCTTTCCCGGGTATCTCTGATATCACCTCTTTGAATTCCTTTACAAGACTAACTATTTCTTCCTTTTGTGCCCTATCTAATTCAATATTAATATCCAACGTGGAGTGTTCATTGTTCGACGCTATTGTGAGTATTAAAAATTCTTCCCCCTCTCCTCTGTCCTCTGCTATTACTACCAATGCCAACCCGTGAGTATTCACGTTGTTTGTGTTAATGCTGACACTCTGACTATCTCTCTCCATATACTTGGTTACTCTGTTTAGATGGTACATTATTGTTCGATTCCCTTTCTTAATCTCCACATTATATTTGGATAGTATTTTGGCTACTTCATAAGGTCCGTCTGAATATAACGACATTTTCTTTCCTCTTTTTGGTTTAAGCTGTAACACTTTATCTCCAACCTGAATGTTTTTAGTTACCGTACGTCGATCATAGTAATTTTTATTCTTGACCGTCTGTGCTACTGCGTTCGTACGTGCCTGTTATAACCCTGTTTTTAATTTATTTCTTAATTCAATAATATAATCGTATGTTGGTTTTATCTCATGTGTAGTGTTTTCCTGGGTGAACAGTGTTTTTAATATCGCCATCGGCCCTCTCACCTTTCTGCCGACCATCAACTCGTAAGGAGAGATTAATGTGGTTTCGTTGGGAACTTCTCTATAAGCGAAAAGAACCGACTGCAGCACACTATCCCAGTTATCCAACCCTTCTGCAGCTATTTTCCTGAGCATCGACTTCAGGGTTCCGTTTAGTCTCTCAACCATTCCATTTGACTGGGGATGATAAATGGAAGAGTGACTGGTCTTGATATTAAGTAGATTGCACACTTGTTCATAGAGGTCAGAAGAAAACCCCATTCTTGTGAAAATCGAGTACAATGCCTCGCATATATACTCCGCCGTCACTCTCTTTAATGGCACTGCCTCTGGCCACCTGGTTGCCATGTCAATTAATGTTAGTATGTAACTATTCCTATTTTTTTCATAGTTAATGGACCTACTATGTCTATTGCAACTTTTTTAAATGGGGTTCCAATTATCTGCATGAATCCAAGCTCAATAGATTTACATGCTCCAGGCGGTCTAGCCTTTTGACATATTGGGCAAGTCTTAACAAAATCTGTGATATGTTTATTCATCTTCGGCCAGAAAAACTCTGAAGTTATGATGTGTTCTACTTCTTTGTCCTTGGCTTTCTCCAGGCAGAATACAACTCAAAAACTCAGTGATTCTCATACCCCTGACACCCCGGCCCCCATCAGTCGGAAGTTTAATTTTGTTTTCAAATTATCACCGAAAGCATGTACTAAAAAAAATTCCAAAATTTTATCCTTCTACCTACACGGGAAATAGGAAAATTTGTGATTTTCAATTTTTATAGAGCCCATATTAGGAAAAAACTAATTGGGCCCACAACCCCACATAAGCAACATTTTTAAAATTCATTTTCACCACATTGCGTCGAGAGTGGGTACTCAACAACTTTCCAAAGGTTCATGCTTCTACCTACATGGGAGATTGAGATATTAGTGATTTAGTAAAAACAGTTTTTGGGCCCCCGGCCCCACATGAGCGAGATTTTAATTTTTTTTCTCGCCAATTTACGTAATGAGCGGGTACCAAACAACTTTCGAAAGTTTCATGCTTCTACCTACACGGAAATAGGAAAATTGGTGTTTTTCAATTTTGATAGAGCCCATATATGGAAATAATTTTTTTGGGCCCCCTGCCCCACATGAGCAAGATTTTTAAAATTCTCTTTCGCCAATTTTCGTCGATAGTAAGTATCCAACAACTTCCCAAAGTTTTATGCTTCTACCTACACGGAACGTTAAGGAATTAGTGATGCAGAAAAAAAAAAGTTTTTGGGCCCCTGGCCCCACATGAGCAAGATTTTAAAAGTTCTTTTTCACCAATTTTCGTCGTAAGAGGATACCCAACAACTTCCCAAAGTTTCATGCTTCTACCTACACGGGAAGTTGGAGTATAAGGGATGAAACAGTGAGTGAGTGAGTCAGGGCTTTCTCTTTTATTAGTATAGATAAAATATATTTCCTACTTAAGTAACGAGTTTAACTTCTCCAACAAATGTAAAACACCAACAGGATGTCTAAATATGCAATCATTTATTTTTTAATTGATCCCACATTGTCTAAAGGGAATATTCTGGCATGAAAGGGCATATTCTGGCCCAGTCCAGATTATACCCGGCTATATTTTGTTCGGGGGTTTAATCAGGCATGTGTGCCAGCGATATCCATTATTTAAGTGTCCGTTTCCTGTTTGCAAGAATTTCTTGGCATGTTGACTGGAATGTTTCTTTCACGCTTGGAAACTTTCTTTTCGTGGTCTCGTCTTTGTGTATTTTGCAAGGGCTTGGAACTTATTGGATAGTGATATATTGGATTCTTTCTTTTTGGATTGGACATTCAGGCGGGGGAGATATGATGCAAATACTTATATGCTTGTGGTATATTCGTTTATATTGTGTGCATTGCACTCTACTTTGATGGCACGTATTCCCCGCGTTAAACGTGGCCTTGCCAAATATACATATTTAGATAGATAGGTATATATATATATATATA
>MUZC01000931.1:462935-505468 GCA_002072015.1 Radix auricularia
TATATATATATATATATGTATATATATATATATAGATATACATATGTCTAGATACATATAGATAGAGAAAAAGACAGATAAAATACAGATAAATACATAGATACATGCATATATAGATAAATTGATAGATCGCTACATATAGATGGTAAGATAGATATATCGACATATAGTTCAATATCCAGTTAAATCGATATATATTTAAATAGATAAATACACAGGTTGATGGTTAGATAGATATATAAATATATAGACAGACATACGAATTACGGACACTTCGATTTGACCCTTGACAGTTCGACCCTGCCAGTTCGACCAAAGGATATTTTGTCCCCAGGACGTTTTAGACCCCGGTCGATTCGACACCGGACGTTTCGACCCCGGTGATTTGACCTCGGACAGTTCGACCACAGGACGTTTCGAACTCTTTGTATCTACACCGTAGAAATTTATTATTATTTTATATACTTTTGAAGATTTAGTTTCTAATATAAAAAAAGTTTACATTATATTAGTATGCATTAACAATTAAATTCAGTTTGAAATATTTATTTGCATTGTTTAATTTAGCATTATTTGAACAGTTTTATACACGTAAAACCAGTCAACATTCGACGTACATACATAATTATGATAAATGCGCTATTCCTCTCAGAAAACCTATCCAATTCCACCCCAACCTCGATCCGAAGTAATTAGGCAAAAAAAAAAGTCTCTGTGGTCTGATCGTCATGTCTAAAGGTGCATACATTCTCGCTGCACACCCACCTCACTTTATTGACCTTTCCCATAACCTTCGCAAGTAAACGGCACAGCGTGATGTGGTGGTCTCTGAGTCTACTAGTCCTTGTAACATGTCATGAAAGTCCCGAAAAAATAAGTGTAAATAACAATGGATTAACGTTGAGACAGGTCATACGGGCCAAGAAGCTTCAATGTTATTATATGCTACGCGGTGGCATTAACTGTTGGAACTAACAACTTTTTAGGTATTATTAAAATCACTATTTCTGAGAGGGAGATCTTAACGTGTAAAGAAACACAGGAAGTAAATGAAAGGGCGCACGTTTATAATGGTCCAACCCCTGCGAGGTGCATTGTTCATCGTATCGACACCTTTAAAAAAGTAATAAAAAATCAATAAAATTCATTTATATTTGTTATCACAGTGAAAATTTTTGAAACACTTAAATATATACATATTTCAAACAGTTTTGAAACGAAAGGGTCGAAATGTCCGGGGTTGAAACGCGATAGGGTCGAAACCTCCTGTGGTCGAACTGTCCGGGGTCGAATCACCCGGGGTCGAGTTATACGGGGTCTCACCGTCCGTGTTGCAAACGACCGGGGTCGAAACATCCTGGGGAATAATCGTCCTAGGGTCGAACTGCAGTGTTAAATCGTCCAGGGTCGAATTCTTCGGGGTCGAAGTGTCCAACCACCCAGACATAGCAGACAGACAGGCAGACAGACAGACACATAAACATATAAACTGATAGATAGACAGACAGACAGACAGACATACATACAGATAGATAGATAGATAGATAGATAGATAGATAGATAGATAGATAGATAGATAGATAGATAGATAGATAGATAGATGAATAGATAGATGGATAGATAGATGGATAGATAGATGGATAGATAGATGGATAGATAGATGGATAGATAGATAGATAGATAGATAGATAGATAGATAGATAGATAGTAAGATTGATTGATAGAAGCAATGTTCAAATTATGTTTAATATTTTAAGCAAGGTAACTTGGGGCCTTAATATTTTAATAACATTTTATAAATCAAGTAATTTTTTATTTATTATTGTTTTTATCCGTGAAGTAAAATAGTCTAAGCTTGACAATGTCATTTGAATACTCTAAGTTAAAGGCAACATTTCAAAGTCCAGCAGATTACATGGTGTACAAAAATTGTATCTGATTACAAAATTCTACATACCTTTCAAAATCTCCAATAAGTTTCCACAGTTATCTCATCTCATGAAAAAATATATATTTCTTATCAAATGATTTTCTAAATAACATGGAAACACATTTTGAATCACCAAAAATTTGCTCTCTGATACTTTAACTTGCAGATTCGATTAAAAGTATATGGTCTCCACATAAAATGCTATGAAATGTCAAAGCAGCATTTAAGTATCCCATTATATTCTATGCGAGCAACTTCTGATTGGCATTTTCCCTAACACTATAAATTTATTAAATATGTTAGGCTTTTTTGACATAGCTTCGAAAATGAAAAATGCTTTTCTTGTGACTAGCAAAATATCAGCGTCCGTCGATCTCATGAGCTTATTCTTTCTGCTTCAGTAAGTTTTTCTATAGCTTTCAAAATAATCTCAAAATGTATCTATTGTATATTCACTAATTCCTATCATGAAATCTTGCTTGTAAAGTAAGTAGCTATTCTAAACGGTTACTGGAATGAATAATAATGCGTAACACCGTTTTAGAGAACTAAAGTATAGATAATTCGTTTCAGTTTGATTATCATATACACATGTTTGATTATATGAACTGATGGAGCAAGATTTGACAGTGAGATTTTATGTTATTGCGTCTTTTTTCAACTCCTTTATGCTTTTTCGCCATGAAGAAGAAGTATAAACACATGATGATCCTCTGCAGCAAATTATTAAATGATCGTCATTTATTGATACCATTTCGGAATTGTAAGCAGGTTCACTTTTACTTCAATGAAATATTATTAGGTTTCTAAAATTCCTTTTTCTCAATTTTCAAACGTTACATATTCCACAACTGGTGATGTTAAATATATGAATAGCTATCGAATACATAAGACTAATTATGTGTATCTTGTTCACATTTTAGGTGATACTTGTTCTGAGAGAGCTCGATCGTACTTGCCTAGCAAATGCATTAGTCCAAAATATTTCATTAATTTTTATATATGCGTGCGAAGTTTTACTTTCCATAAATAAGCAATTTCGTTCATTATTTTTATTAATGCTTTAAATACTTCAAATTAAAAGACATTCAAATAAAAATAACATGATGATTTGGTAGAATAAACCACAATAGTACGCCAACAATTTTTATCCAGTTGTTTATTAAAGATATACTAAAAATTGAATCAATTATATATACAAGAACCATATAGTCATATTCCATCACTTATTCAACCACTTTTTTTTCCACTTCAATAGCATTAGTATCATGAAATTTAGATTGATAAGGGAGTTGAAGTTCTATCATTTGAATAGTTCACGTGTATTATATAGTTCCTTTATTTTATTTGAATTGTGTATCTTTGCTTTTTATTTTTCAATTAAACCTTATTTTAAAGTTTTTCATTTTGAAGCTATATAACAAGGAGAGGAGGGGCGGGGTATTTTTACACGCCATTTGCTGCTCCAAGCTTGGCTCATTTTTCATGAGCAAGAAGTTTTTCTTTTACATCCGGAACGGCCTTCTAAATTTTAAGAATCATTTAAGCTACGACTACTTTTGTTTTACATTATCATACTACGTAAATACTTTTCAGTCCAGCAACATTAGTATCAGAAGAATGTATATCCAATAAGGAGCTTGAAGTTTTAACGTATGAAAATTTCACATGCCTTAATTCAATTGTTTCTGTTTTTAATATCTTATTTCGTTTTTCTTTTATTTCGATACAAAGCGTGACTTTCTTTTAATTTTTTTCTAAGTAACTAATTAACAACCAGGCATTTGCCGTCCTTGTCAAAATGCCCCCCCCCCTTTCACTACGGCACTGATGTTCAGTATAACTTTCAATATATTCTTCCTTTTACTATATTTTTTTAAAAGAATCTTCAACACAAAGTTTCTGTATGGATTTATTTTTAACAGCTTTTGTATCTGTGGAATAAAACGAAAACATTATATACGAACAATAATTATTATTATTTTTTATTTTTTTATTTTTGTTTTTTAATTATTTTTTTTTTTGTGGGATGAGCTTAATAATTTTTACTTGAATATTAAACATTCAAATTTAAAAAAAGAAGAAAGAATGATAATAATAATTAAAATGAAAAAAACAAAACACCAGTGGAATTTTACACACTACGAAATAAAAAAAAGTGACTTTTTTGTTCCTTTAATTAAAAAAAAAAAAAAAAAAGTTAAACTCCAACGTGTGTGTATCATGTGTTTTTAATTGCACTGAACCACATTTTATTATTACCTTTGCTTTTCTAAGTAAAATCATTTTTAGCTAATGAAGTCAAAAAATAAAAATTTAGATATAAAAAAAAAAAAAAAATAATAACACAATTCTTTTTTTATTAAATAATTACACTGACATTGTTTCCTCCAGATGGTCAAGTATCGTTAGCATGGAATGCATACTATGAACATAATCAGAGTGGCGAGTTAATACTTTCTGCTACATCATGGAACAGATTCTATAGGATGAATTTCACTATGTTGTTTGATGTAAGTATTCAATGTATTATTATTTATTTTAAAAAATTATTATTACATTAAATGATGTATGCTATAGCCTTATTTGACTACTTTAGTTTCAACCCTTATTAAATCTTTATATATAGATTTATATTATGATTTCAGTTAGTGATGAGAACGTTTAACAGAAATTCTAAATGCCTATTTCTTTCGATCTAAATCAGATAAATAAAGTAAATACATTAGCTTAAACCTTCTTGTTATTCTGTCGTGGTCACACTAAAAAATACAATGTAAAAATATTACACACTTATCGTAATCCTATCATAGTAATCAATTAATTTGTTTTACGTATATTAACATGACTGGAGGATATTTATCATTTTTCCAAAGTGTCATGCTCCTAAATACACAGGAATATGGAGATTTAAAGATGAATCTGTTTAATACAACTAGTAATTAGAAATCCTACATTGGCCACAAGTCCCTAGTGAGACATGATTTAATATTGACATCATCGCAACAGCGTACTCAAAAGCTCCACACGTTTCCTGATTCTAAGTATATGAAACTTTGGAGAATTTGTGATATGTGAAGTTTTATGTAAGAGCAAAATTTACATTAGTTATAAATTTACTTTAGCATATTAAAATAGCGGCTTTGTACTCAACAACTTCCCAAATGTTTATGCTTCTACTTTCAAAGTGTGTTGGATAATTAGTGATGAGACAATTTTATATTTAAAAAAAACTACATTCGGGCCCAAAGACACTGTCAAATGAAGAAGAAATAAACAGCAGAATTAGCAAGGCAGCTGCAACAATGGCTAAACTAAATAAGTGGGTCTGGCAAAACACCTAGCTAACGGAGGAAACCAAACTGTGCGTCCGTCGAACCTGTGTCATCAGTACACTTCTATACGGGAGCGAGACATGGACCACTTATACATTCTAAGAGCACAAGCTTAATAGCTTCAATTTTAGATGCCTGCGTTGCATCTTTGGTATTAAATGGCAAGAGAAAGTGCCGAATAGTGAGGTCCAAAAGCGTGCCAATACCCAAAGCATGTTCTTAATTCTTAGTTAATGACGCCTGAAATGGCTAGTACATGTTTAAAAAATGAGCCCCGGCCGCATCCCAAAGGACCTCCTATATGGTGAAATGCTTCGGGAAAAAGAAAAACAGATCGCCAACGCTGGCTATTTAACGATGTCTGTCAAAGGGACATGAAAGCAGTCAAAATACATACAAGTGACTGGGAGTGTTAGGCAGATGACGGATATACGTGGCGCACGTTTGTCAAGGAGGGCGTCACAGTAGCCGATGAGGGAAGCATGGAAGAGGATGCAGACAGAAGAGCTAGAAGAAAGGCCTAGACATTTGGAAGCACAGAACTCGTGTGTTAAAATCTGTGGTAAAGACTGTCACTCAAGGATAAGACTGTACAGCCACTCGAATAAATGCAACCCAACCCAACAGTAATGCCTAATCTTCTCGACAGATGGACGGTTGTCGAATTTCCGAAAATTGATATAAAAAATAGTACGAATCTCTAAGGTAAATACATCATAAAGCATTTGATTTTGGGGCCGGGGCTTAAAAGATTTTTAGTTTACTTGTAAAGCTTTATTTTATTTTAGATTTGAAACAATTTAAATAAATTTAGATTTTTATCTCTTTGATTACCTAAATTGAAATCTTGAACCCTTATGAAATATGTATTTCCTTCAACAATCGTTCAAAGGGTACATTAATGTCATTGTATTCCTAAATGAATGTTGAATGATCTTCACAACCATTTAAAACAAATATATACATCATGATCAAATTTTAAAAAAAATTATATTAAATAAAATACTAATTGTACAGACTTAGAAAAAACATAAATTAAGTGTCAGGGGCCCAATTGATGTATGATGTAAAGTTGAAAACAACATTGTATTTTTTTTAATGGATCATGAAGGATTTTTGTTCACATTCACAAAAAAGTGAAAGCGTTCTTGTCCCCAAAAGAATGAATTGATAATTAAATTCCCCAGAATATTATAATCTTTTTTTTTAAAGTGTATGCTAAGTTTATCAAAATCAAATTTACAGGATATACAAAATTTAATAACATTTAATTTAGCTTAAATAATGAAAAAGGACATACTTTTGGTCTTCAGCCCACCAGTGAGTCATAAATTAAATATTTGTTATCATATAAAATTACTGCTGTGTCCTGAGCAATTTTCGAAAGATTCATGTTTCTAAATTAAATAAAAAATTGAGAATTAGATATGAGTCAATTTTTATATAAGAAAACAGTACATTTATGCCCTGGCACTCCGGGGAATTATATACATATATATAAATATATCTAAGTTAAAGGCAACATTTCAAAGTCCAGCAGATTACATGGTGTACAAAAATTGTNATATATATATATATATATAATATATCATCTTTTGTTGCCAGATCGTGACTGTACACTGTACACAATAACTTCCCAAGATTTCATGCTTTTACTTACACCGGAAATATGAGCTGCAGTTATGAATTAGATTTTATATAGGTCATATAATATAAAATTACATTTAAGCCCCTTTCCCTTTTGAGTGGCAATATTTATTTAGAAAAAAAAAATCTGTTTACTCAATTATCGTAGTGAGTTTGAATCGAACAAATTTCCAAAGTTTCATAATTCTACCTACATTGGAAATTTTAATATTATAATTAATCAATTCATTCACATAGACAAAACGAATGTTAAAAAATTCCATTATTAGCACCCAACCCCAGTTAAGTGATGTATTAAAATGCCAGAAAACTTCACAATGGTGTTCTCACTAGCTTCCCAAAAGTATAAATAAAATACTTCAATTTCACGCTTTTATCTAAACAGAAAATTAGAAAATTAATAATAATCATTTTTTTTTATTAACTCATTTAAGAAAAATCGTTATTGTGATCCCCCCACCCCCGTGCCTCCATTAGTGAAAATGTTAAAATTATGGCAAAAGAGCAGGAGAAAAGGCATTCGCCAGATGATATATACTTATACTAAAACTAATACTAGTTCAACTAGACAATTTTTAAAAAATCACAAAATTAACATATTTATACAGAATGCAAATTTAGTAGCTAAATGATCCTAATGCCATTGTGCTTTACTCCTAACAAGACAAATTCGATGTATCGTTTTTCGAAACAATCGTCTTTGTATGTAACTTGTACGCTTCTTCGTTCGTTTGATAAGCATGTTACTCTCAATTGCCGTTCCCCTATAGACTGATGGTAAGTCACAACGCCGTGTTGGTCTTCCTATGGCTGATTACATTGAAAGTGACATTTGAATACTTACTACTAAAACCCCATTAACTTAAACAATAATTTTTTTAAAATATAATTTTCCAAACCGAGCGTGTACTTTACTTTATGAGTGATTACTTGTTGGAAAAAAGTTATGTTTCTTCTATCATCAAACCAAGATGTGTCACTTCTATTGACTTGTTTTTCGAGGTAAGTGGTTGAAGAAGACGAATGAGCTCTTGTTTAGCTAACATAAGATGCACAAGACACCAAACGTTACCTAAGATCTTATTGGCTAGTGATTGTTCATGCTCCACAAGAACATGCGTCAACTATGAGTCATCTGCTTGTGATGATTGGGTTGGTCTCACATAAGTGACCAAGTCAATGTAAACTATATTTAAATGTTCACCTTTTATCTTATTTGACTAACGTGCAGATATGATAAAGTGAAATACTTCATTTGTAAGTTATAAGGGTTATGTTTGGAAACAAGAATGTTAATTATACAGTTAAACTTCTCATAACGAGCAATTTTCATAACGTGAAATTTACATAACGAGCTAAAAAAATGATCAAAAGTTTGTTCCTTAACGATAGATATGTCGCATAACTAGTTATGGAGAATAAGGAAATATGCCTCTCCAGGAAATACATTTGTAAGCCGACACTTCCGCCTTGAAGGATTAATATGTGTTAAGATTTCGGTCTGTTAGCGTATTTTTTTTTTGGTGTGTTATCATACACTTTTAAAAGCTTTGAATTTTAATTTTCGAAATTTTTTTTATTTTAAAAGACTAATAACCTACTTTAAAAAGTCTTCGAACAAATTAAAACATAAGAAGTCCTTCATAAAAGAGGAAAAAAAAACTTTTGAAATGAAACTTAATTCTTTGAGGCGCCAGAATAAGCTGAGAGCATGAGCAAGATGGCACGCACATTTTTGGTCAACATCGATGATCTGAACTATTCTAAGAACAAAATCAAAGTTAAGGACATAAATCCTTCAAAGTAGGTGTCAATAATGTCTGCGAAACGGCTAAATATATATGATGTTGAGAGGTTGCTTGTTATTTGGATCAGCGAGGAGGCATTATAATGTGACACTGTAATTAACGAAAATATTATTTGTAAGAATGCTAAGCAAGTTTTCATTGAATCCGTAAGAAAACACAGGGATCGTAAAATACATAAAAGGGACCACAATTCAAGATCAGCTATGGATGTTACGAAACGTTTAAGAGAGGAACCGTAATCTACTTCATTGTGTGTCACGGGGAAGCAGAAACATATGTAGAAAAGCAGCGGATAATTTCATCAGTGACTGCAAGAAGTTCTTAAGTCTTGAAGGTTTCCTACCAGCACAATTTTAAATTGTGACCAACATAGTCTTTTTGTCTGTAAAAAACCCCATGCAAACCTACATAACAGCAGAGGAGAATGCACTTCCAGGCCACAAGCCAAAAAGAGACCGCATCAACATAAATTGTTGAGTCTATTAAAGTTTCGATTTAAAAATTAAATCAATTCTTGTCTAGCAATCAGAAACTCAACGAGCATTTAACAAATGTAATGTCGTGAAGAGCAATATGTAATTGATGTGGAGATCAAGAAAGAATTCCTTAGGCTACACGTGATATTTTATCTGATTGAATAATTAAGTGTTTTGCCCTTACGTAAAATAAAATAATTGCTAGAGATAAATATTCCTCTCCATGTCTTGCATGTTATAGACAATGCACCTACCATTCTTCCAGGCATACAATTTGATATTCATGAAGAGTTTTATTACATCAATAACCTGCTTCTGCCTCCCAACACAACCCCGTTGCCCCTGCGTATGGACAAGCAGGCTCTTTATAACTTTAAATAATTCTGGACAAAAACACACTTCGTGCTTTGTTTTGAAGTTACAGAAGAGCCATTGAGAATGAGTTACCAAGAGAACCCTTCAATTCTACTTGAATACAAACTTCTGCAAATAATAGTTCTTGAATTTGATTTTGAAACAGATCCTTAGGATTCTAAATTGAACGCGTTAGTTTCGTCGGCTAATACCATTGGCCTCAAGTTGGACACCAGCTATGTAAAATAGCACAAAAATTATTGGACCACTAAAGAGCTTAGGGATTATCAGCGTGTTTAACATTAAGAAAATTTAGAGAAGAGCTTATTTATAGAGAAAGAAGATATACTATCATCATTATCTGTGGCGCTACATCCCATGTAGTGCTGCTCCACCACATCCTTTGATTCAGATCGATTGATGGCTTTCTTTCTCCGTGCTCAAACCACCAGCTGGAGTAGGTCCATTTCCACGTCATCGATCCACCTCAGTCTTGGACGACCAGTGAGTCGTCTGCCTTATTGTTTCTGCCTGAAAATAATTTTTCAGCTCTATATTGTGACATCCTTTCAAGAAGCCCTGCCCAGCGTAATTTTTTTTTACATGTGACTATGGTTGGTTCTATGTACATATGATATAGTTCTTGGTGTATGCGATGTTCCCAGATAATTTTTTTCTATCAAAGGGCCATATATCTTCAGGAGTATTTTTCTCTCCCAGGTATTGAGCAGGTTTCTGCCTTTTCGTCAGGGTCCAAATCTCACTATAACGTACGTTAATAAAGGCCTTAAAATAGTGATGTATATTATTTTCTTGTTGTGCACATGCCTCCAATAGTCCACTGCTCTCTGTGATCAATTCTACCTTCATAATTTGCACATGTGAGATCTGGCTTGAAATCCTTTCTTTTCCTGCTTTATTTTCAGGTTCATTCCTCTCACAACTCTCCCTTTTGCCAACTCTTCTATCTCACCAATTTCTTAAAATTTTTCTCAGGCTCTCTTTTTCTTTCTACAAATTTTGTAGGCTTGCCTTCTTGCTTAATTATATTTTTGCCGTGTTCCTCTTTTCTCTTTTTGCGTAATACCATCATGGTCTTTTCACATAGGTTTAAATCCAATTATTTCCTCTGTTACATTTTAATCTATCTGCTTCATCTTTTCCCACTGCTGGTTTATGGTAGCGTTGCTGTTTGCTTCTCTTTTGTATGCTTTTGAGTTTCGATCTTGTGTCGATATTACTCTGGAAATTTTAAGTCCCTACACAATTTCTGACTGTTGCACTGTTTTTCTCTTTTAGTTCTTTTGCTTTATATGTTAATAATGCTTTGTTTAAATTTGATCCTGACCAAAGTATGATCTGAGTCTATATCCACCCCTCTACAACTTTTGACATCTATTATTTGTCAGAGGCATGCCTCAAGTCAATGAGTACATGATCTATTTGATTACGAGTAAATCCATCTTGAGATATTCATGTCGCTTTGTATATTTGCTTATGTTTGAAAATTTTGCTTCTGTCATTAATTTACAGATTGCAAAGACTATAAGTCTCATTCCGTTATCATTGTTCTCATAAGGTGGACATTAATTTACGATTGTTGGTCTGTAGTCCCAAGGACTATTTTCGCATCATGGCGTGGTGCTTCATCATATATTCCTTCCAGTGTTTCATAGAACGTTTCCTTTATGTGTTCGTTTGCATATTCCGTTGAAGCATGTGCGAAGATTAATGTGATATCGAACAACTTTCCTCTGATCCTTATAGATCATAGTATTTCATTCACAGGCGTAAACCCAATGACTTCATTCACTGTATATCTCTTTACTGCAAATCTCTTCCAAAGGTAATAGAGTTATATCAACTGAACAAGATGTACTAGAGCAACAATATTCTAGCACTATAAGAGAAATGATGAAACCATGTGAAATTTTGAATCATATTTTGAGAAGCCCTAAAATTGATAAGGGGGTTGCTATTCGTACTATCAATTTATTCAATAATAACGCTGTAACACATGTAAGTCTTATTTTGAAGCTTTGACAAAAACATATGACTTTAGAAAGTTCTTTTAGTTTTAAAATATTAATTATTTGTCATAAATTTATATATATATTTTTTTTACAGATTTTACTTAAAAACTGCTTTGTATTCTAATGTATATTTTTTTAAAGAAAGGTGCAATTGTTTGTTAATTGTTAATGCGATTTTTATTTTTAGCATCGAACAGATATTTAATTTTATTTAAATCGATTTTATGGATCAACCAAATATCCATACGAATTGTTTCAATTAATGATTAAGATTCTAACACTAAATATTTTTATTATTTGAGGTTTTGCAGTACTAATAATTTTATGTATTAAAAAGCAATTCAATTATACATCTAAAATACCCTAATTATATGATAACAAATGAAATAGTTAATAAATAATATTTATTTCATAAGTTAAATTCAGACATAGAAATAAACATATTTTTTGTAACCTGCAGTCTAAACTAATAAATGTCAATACACTTCCCGACTGACTGAATCAACACTAATTCTCCAAACTTTCGAGTGAGTCGAAAACTAAAGCTTTGGGAAGTTGTTGAATACTCTCTTACGATAATGATTAACGAAAATGAATATTAAATTACCCCAATTTGGGACCAGACAGATGTGTATTTTTTTCTTTCTTTCACATGCTAAATAGAAATGCGTTTAAAAATCAGATTTTTGCACTGTCCTAGAATATCAGGACGTATAAAAAGTGCACCATATCTCAAAGAGCTCAAGACTTTTTCAAAAGTCTAAATCCGGAACATCTTAAATAAAAAATAACTATAAAATGTTACAACTGTTAAAATGGATGAATAGTGACAACAGATGACTCATTGAGAAACACCATAGGACAACATATACATAATGACATTTCTTTTTCAGCCTAGAAAAGAGAATATGTGTGTTTTCTTAAAACATTTATTTGTTTAGTCAGATTTACATTTTACACGATTTGACAAATTTTAATCAATATATCAAACTATGATTTTGATTGATATCATGGGTGTTTTAAACTTTAAATTGTACAAGTGTGGCCGGGGACACTTAAAGCGACTTTTATTTAAAAAAACGATTTAAAAAAACAACTGATGTGTAAATATTATTGTATTCATAAGGTTTAAATGACATTTTTTGAAAATTTGATCTTAATTTCTACCAATTCTTCTTGTCATATATTTTGAATAATAAATACCACTTAAGACGGGCCTAAGGTCAAAATTATCCTTTTTATAAACATAACTTATTTAAAATGTATCTTAACAGCAGCTCCTATTTTGAAATATTTGGATAATAACACGACTAAGGATTTAAACGGTTTTTTTATTACTCAAATTAAATAACTACTTAACTCCTTATGATCATTACTATGTTATTCCATTTATTTATTTTTCAAATTGAAAGCTTTATTTCACATTATAATGTAAATACTATTTTATTATAATATCCTTTTGCTTCAATACAAGTAATACATAAATCAACATTTTTTATGGTATTTTAATTTAATTTAATTTTTTTATTTTTTAGCAGGAAACTGTTTATTTGAAAAAATCGGAAGGTCTAGATAAAGAAAGCATAGTTAAATTTTGGAGCAATAGAATTCTTTTTGAATATTCACCAAGAGAGTATTTATTAAGTGTTGATGTTAAAAAGCTTAATTATGGAAAACATTATATCCAAATAAATGGTATAACAGATGACAAATACAAAAAAGTAGTGAGTTCTGAGATTCTGGAGATAAACATTCCAAGTAAGTTAATAATGATTTTAACATTTGTTTTTGTTATGTTGTATGTTGTTGTTTTTTTATTTATATATGAAAATTTACACTAGTACAAGCTATACATAACAGAATTATTTTAAAAGAGAAAGTAGTTGTTATTTTAAAAAAATTAAAAATGAAAGTTCTATACATTTTTAAATCAGTCGTTAAAATATGTCTACACTTTAAAGTTAATAAAATAAAATGTTAAAAATATTGTATTACTTCGCAGACCAAAATAGAAGTTTTTTAGCAGATGATTTTCTCTGTTACTTTCCAATAACCAGCCAAGAAGAAGTCAATGTAAAATGCTATTCAAGTTATATACAATCTGATAATATTTCATGTTCTTACATGATTTACACTAATGTAAGTATACGATTTGTTTTATATAGAAATTTACTATTTTTCCAATTTTCGGTAGCATTTGCACAATTGTTTTACAACCATATTTTTTAAATCGTTAAAATTAAAATAAAGATTGACGAAAATACATTTAAATTTGAGGTCTGTATAACAAATGTACATTTTGAAATGTTATTTCAGGGAACGTCTGTTGAAATAAGAGACTCGAACATAATATCTCAAAATACAGTTAATAACATATTTAACGAAAAAAAGCTTGTGCAGGAAT
Source organism: Radix auricularia (assembly GCA_002072015.1). Taxonomy (NCBI): domain Eukaryota; kingdom Metazoa; phylum Mollusca; class Gastropoda; family Lymnaeidae; genus Radix; species Radix auricularia. Next base: position 476,923 of record MUZC01000931.1, read on the forward strand.
GCCTGCTGACAATTAACGTCACAGAACTTGGACCAGGTTATCACGAATTTCAAGTTACCATAATAGACGAGCGGTCGAAAATACAAAGGCATAATAAGACATCACCAATGATTTTAGGTAAGAAGTACTATTTAAAGCATCTTAAATTTGTTCTCATTAGGAATTAACGATAAAAAATTCGAAATATTTTTTTTTTCATAACAATAATAAAAATTAAAAAAATAAGTAAAATATACAGAAAAAGCACAAGAAGAAGAAATTGAAGCAGTAAGACTTAAAATGAATTAAATGTGTAATTCCCCCTTCCCCCATGCTACGATGTTTAGAAAATCTACAATAACTCTGTTATGAAATAATAAAGGTTTATAAATGATCACTTTAAAATTGTGTTTTAAAAAAATATGTGTAAGGTATTGACTGCATTCAATTTGTTTAATTAATTAAAATACAATATTTGTAACGTTAAACTATATCTAATTAAAAAGTTAACCTTTACTTCAAAATTACTTTTTTTTTAATTTATAAAAACTTTGTTAAAATTTTTAAATCTTCCAAATAAATATTAAAAATTGTATATCCTAATATAATTTAGATACGTGAGTGTATTACTTAGGGACAGAAGGCCTAAAATAACGTTTTCGTAATGTTTCTAGGGTTTAATTTCCCATTTCTTTTAACTCGATCTTGGCTAGTATTTATAGATACCATCATAACGATTAGCTTTGAACTTAGGAGTGGTTTTAAACCTTAAACTTAGTTGCCCGCAAACAGTTATTTTAATTTTTGTTCTCACATTAGTTCTTACTCCAAACATATTATTTATTTACTACATTGATGTGCCATTTTAATAGGTTTTTAAGTGCACTAGAGGAATTTTGTAATATTGTATGACATAACGAAAGTTAAATTTTTGATTATGTAAGTTTTATTTATTTACGCGAAGTCTTATATTTTCAATAAATAATAAATTTGAAAAAAAGGCCTACTATTAATATTTAAAACAGCATATAAATATAAAAGACTATCAGATATAGATTAGTATTGTTTTCGTATATTATATTATAATGAATATACTTGTATCATATATTATTACTGTAATCAGTGCTACAACTAACCGCTTTAATCAAAATCAATTGTTATTAGTATTACCAAAGTAAAGTTTTAAATCATCATAGTCTTTAATAAAATTATTTCTAAAAAATTAGTTTTGAAATAACGGTAAATTTGATAATATTCTTGATTGATTTTGTTCAAATTTAAATCATTCTATTTAAATGTTCTAAATGTTATTAAATTTAATAGCTTGTTTTGTAAAATATCGATGTTTACAGAAAAAAAATAAATATATATTTGACAATCTAAATAAGAACCCTCTAAACAAGACGAAAAAAATACGCCTAGTTCATATTTTTAAAAAAGTAATAATGGTACTTTTTTTTCTTTTAAAAAAATGATGACGATGTGTTGACGCTTTGGAACTTTTACCAGTTCCCAGCAGCGTGTAAATTACAAGTTTTGGTGTTTTTAGTCACTCACATAAAAGGCTTAGCGCATTTTTAAAGATTAAAATATCCTTAATTTTTCGCTTACAAAATATTTTGTATGGCATTTGGAGCTTAGCAGTTCTTAAAAGTGACAAAAAATTTGCCAATGTTCATTTCCGCACGAATAAATGAGGGAGTTACCGGAAAACATATAGTTCTATGTAATTTAATGTGTTTTCCAAATTAAAATATTTTTTCAAAAAACTGGGACATGAAACACGAAATTTCGAGAAACACCATGAGCGAAATCTTTATTGTCCAGAAAGTTTGGCAGTTAATTTTCGTTATAAACTCAAAGGTGGTTGTTTTTTTAATTAATTAATTAATTAATTATTTTTATTTAAACACTTAATTTGTATACGTGTTCGAATATGCAACAAGGCGCATAGATTTGAAATAAAAAATCAAGAGTTGCTTGTCTACGCCCCTTTTGGCTCGGGCCTGGACTAGAACCCCGATTGTCACCATTAAAATTGTATTGTATTCCATATGAACATAACCCTATTTTTAAAAAAAAAATGTTTATCAAACAATAGATACTGGTTTAATTAATGACGGATTACTCTGAAGTTGTTATCAGCTAGGATTTAGAGATAGTATGTTAAATGTATTAATTATTATGAAAATAAGAAATGTTAAGCTGTATAGAACTTTATAAAATGCACTGATTAACTGATTTGGCCCTTAATATCTTTTTATTCTACTATGTATATAATATTTTAATTATTCGATTGCAATAAAATTTAAGATAGTTTAAAATTAAAATTCCAATTTTTAAAATTAAAAAAAAGAAACCAAAATAATTTTTTACAAAAATATTTGAGGCAGGGGGAAAAACCAGTTCGTGTTTCTCTTTTTATAAGCCTAAAAGAACCTTATAAACATAGCTACTTCTAGAATAGATGAACTGTGACCACGTTTGGTACATTAAAATGTTCATTGATTTACCTTAATACAAATTTGAATGGATTTACATTACTAATGTCAACTCTTTCAGACAGCGTGAGATAAATTATATATTCGTTTTGTAATTGAAAACTAGAATAATATTTCTTTTTTACGCAAACTTTGACATATATATATATATATATATATATATATATAGCTGAAAGTTTGTTTGTTAATTGCCAATAAAATACCACACCTTTGGACATAGGGTGCTGAAATTTTGCATGATGCCCTAGTTTGACCTAGAAAAGGTCATATGTTCATATGTTTTAACAGGTGATATTGCATAGGGTCAGAGGGACCATTGTTTTGCTTTTTTCCCTCATATAAGTTATATAAAAAAATTAAAATGACTAATTCTTCGATTTCGCGGGTAGGTGAATGTATGGAACTTTTTGTAGGTGTTAAGTATACATCCACAATGGTAACATGCAAAAACAATATTTAAATTATCACTTACAGGGGTCCAGGGGCCAAAATGTAGTTTTTTGTTGTTTTTTTAAATTATGAAATCTGACTCATCACTAATCAACCCACTGTCCGTGCAGGTAGAATCATGCCACTTTGATAAATTGTTGAGTAGCTTCTCGGAACGTGTATTGGCGTTTATTTTATTTTCAAGCAATAACAATCATGGGGCCTAGTGCCAAAAAACTATTTCTCAAATAATGAAAATCGCTACTCATCCACTTTCCCGTGTAGGTAGTAACATGAAACTTTGGGAAATTGTTGAGTCCACCCATACGAAGATAATATGTAAAAAAAAAATAATAAAAATAATAAAGTATCAATCAAGGGGGGCCGGGGCCCAAATGCATTGATTCTGACATAAAAACTGACTAATCAGTAATTCTCTGATTTCCCGTGTGGGTAGAAACATGATACTTTGCAAAGTTATTGAGTAGCCTATTGTGACAGTAATTGGCGGGAAAAAATTATAAATTCATACTCATGGGGGCCGGGGCAAAATTAAAATGATTTTCTTATATTAGCTTTATAATAGTTTCAAATCACTAATTCTCCTATTTCCCGTATAGGTAAAAAAATTAAAATTTGGTAGTTGTTAAGTACACTTCCACAATTGTAACAAGTGAAAACAATATTTAAATTGTGACTTACTGGGTGCCGGGGGGGTGGGGGGCAAATGTATTTTTTCTTATATAAAAACTGACTCATCACTAATTCTCTGCCTTGCCGTGTAGGAAGAAGCATGGAACTTTAAAAGTTGTTGAGTAGCCTATTATGAACATAAATGAAGGAAAACATTTTTTTTAATTCACACTCAATGGGGCCGGGGGTCCTAAAATGTTTTTTTTTCTTACATTGACTATATAAAGTATGAAAAACACTAATTCTTCAATTCTCCGCGTAGGTAGAAGGAAACAACATTGCAAAGTTGTTAAATTGCCTATTGTGACAGTTATGGATGGAAAAAAGCTTTAAGTTCACACTCATTGGGGCCTGGGCCCGAAATTTTTTACCTTACATGGACTATATAAAATATGAAAATCACTAATTATCCTATTTCCCGCATAGGCAGAAGCATGAAATTTTGGGAAGTTGTTTTTACACTTCTACGATGGTAAAAAATATATATAATATTTATATTATCACTTCCTGTTGAACGTTGGCCCAAAAAAGTTTTTTCCAAACATGAGATTTTAAAAAACCTGAAAATAACTAAATCTCCTATTTCCTGTGTAGGTACAAACATGAAAATGTGGGTAGTTGTTCATTACACTTCCAGGATTGTAACATGTAGGGATGTGAAGGAGGTGATAAAAATCCGCATCCGTCTGATTCAGATTCGGCAATTATAAATCCGTCGGATTTGAATGCGGATGCGTATTTGGTCAACACTTGGCTAAAAAAGGGAGTATACCAATGTGTCAGTCCCGTGATTACATACCAAGAAGGATTTTTCATTTCAAAAATAAGTAATTGAAAAACAATGCATATTGCAGTTGAAAAAGATAAACAAAATGAATGATTTTAATTCCAACAAATTATTTTTAATTCCAACAAATTCCAAACGATACTCGATTTCTTGTTTACAGCAGAATACATGATGAAAACCAGACACCTTAAACCTCGGAATAAGAATTCGGATTGGAATGGCGGAATGGAAATTTTAACGTTAAAATAAGTTGTACTGCTGTATGTATTTACTGTACATGTTATTAACCATTAGTATATAAATATATTTTCATGTAAACACAAATGCTATTATATACCCATTCATATCTATTCCGAGGATTAGAAATCTCGGATGAAAACAGTTTCGTGAGATGGCTGTATCTAAAATACGTTTATGATTAAATACAACGTCTAATCTATGGAAAGCTTAGTAAGGGTCTAGGAGTTTAGTTTTATCTGTTTTCTTTATTTCGGGTTTTCGAAAGTCCTTAGGTTTTTTAATTTAAGTTACAATTTCTACGGCCGTGTTTTATCTGAAAACGGCAATTTTCAAATTATTCGAATCCGACGGATTTTCAAAAAGAAAAAATCCGTCGAATTCGAATTTGCTCAAAAAGCGTCAAAATTCGAGTGTCGTCGGATTCAAATTCGAACTTCGTTACATCCCTAATAACGGGTGAAATCAATAATTAAATTCTCATTTACTGGGGGCCAATGGGTCCAAATAATTTTTTAAAATTTACTCATCCCTAATTCTTCAAATTTTCGTGTAGGTAGAAGCATGAAACTTTGATAAGTTGTTGAATAGCCTCTGCAATGATTATTGGAATTTTTAAAAAAAAATAGAATTTACTTTCAAGGCGGCTTGGGGCCCAAACACATTTTCCCCCCTTTTACTGAAAATTGCTATTTTTCAAACTTTCCTTAGTAGGCAGAAAAATGAAATCTTGGGAAGTTTTTGAGTACACTCCCGCAATGGTAAAAGCAAACAATATTTAAGGTATAACTCTCTCGGAGCCGGGGGCCCAAATATATTTTATCTAATATAAAAAAAATACTCATCACTACTTTCAAATTTCCAGTTAGAAGCACGAAACTTTAGGGAAAATATTGAGTACACTCAGGCGATGGTAAGAAGAAAAAAAAATTCAAATTGCCACTCACTGGAAACCAGGACCCGTTTTTACATTTTTTTTTAATAAAAAAATTAATCATCAACGAATTCTCCATTTTCCTGTGCATTCAGATGCAGGACATTTTGGATGGTAACAGGCAACCGTATAACTCCATTGTATTTTTTTTTACATTATATTAGCTAAATTACAAATAAAACAACCGTTGGATACTGTGTAAATGTGCTTCTACAAAACTTGGAATATAAATACTTGATGGCCTATATTAAAATTCGTTAGGTCATTAAAATTATATTTTTAAAATCCATTGTAGCCCTAGGCCCCCAATATATTTTTCGTTAACATTTAAGACATTTCACCCACTTGATTAATTTCAATTTTTTTAACAAATTATAACTAACAACTATAGTCATCATGATCCAAATTGAAATAAGTTGTTGTTTTGAAATATACATTTTACATCCAAAGGACCCACAAACCTTATTTTAGTTTTTTTAAATTAAGGGTTAATAGTAAAAACACCTTTTCGAGCTTGTGTCACGTATGCCATTATTTAACTTAAGTAATATAAAAGGTAATTTAAAAAGTAACTACTGAGTAGATTGATTATTTATTGACCTTATGTGCTTTAAAAAATATTATACAATTTCCATTGGGGTATAACAACTTCTAACGTCTGTTCCAAGATGGTTTAGTTAATATACTTAGTATATCCATCAAGATCAAGATATGGGTTTTTAATTAGTGTTTATCGGTTCTAAACGTTAACTGCAATCACGCTGGTAATTAGCTAGTATGTATATATATATACATATGTGTGTGTGCTTGTATGTGTTAATGTGTGTGTGTGTTTGGGTGTGTGTAATATTGTGCTCATTTGTTTTTGTATATTTGAATGTTTCACTTTAGACTATTATTTCGTAAAAGACCTAGCAAGGAATTGACGGACTGGGTGCGACTTTTTCAGGACGCTTCCTTTTAACCTGCAGTTGGTTATAGTAGAGTTTTCTTTTTTGTCCATTTTGCCCATAACGCTGTAAATGGAAAAATCAGAAATGTAGAGACTGTGAAATAAATAATAAAATCTCACTTCCATATTTATTACATTTAGGTTGTAAGTTCAATACGATTTATGTTGATATCTTAGTTTAATAAACCTCTAATTTATATTATTATTTTAATAAGGTTTGGCTTTTCGGTAAAGTTGCTTTTTTCTGGTAATTTAGTTACATTATAGATGCGATTAAACTATTTCATTACGTTTTTCAAACAATGACTGATATTTATTTTAAATATTGGCTTAGAATTCATAGTTGTGTAATGTTGTTAATAAGAAATGTGAATTTTAATTTAAAAATATAAAAACAAATAATTTTTAATGATTGTACTTTATGTCTTGCAAATAATTTATTTTACAAGATGCGTTTAATCTTTCATTGCATTAGTTACACGATGCATGGACTAAAGATGTAAACAAGTGCGAAAGAAATAGCACTATTTTTTCATTGGCATTGTGCTAATCATAGATTCGAATAGTCAGTATCTGATACTGTAAAGGAGATTTCAGGAATCAACAGAGTTAAATCTTTTCTGGATAAGCTTTACGTCCTGTATCATGCTTCGCCAAAAACAGCAGAGAGTTGCATTCTTGTGCTGAAATACTGGAAATTGAGCTGTTGAAATTTGGACGAGTTTTAAGCACGCGATGGGTATCATCTAGTTTTCGTTCGGTGTTTGCAGTGTGGAATAATTATGCAGCGCTGGTGAAGCATTTTGAAGAAGCGACAACTGATCCAACAAGAAGCAATTGTGATAAGTGCACTTATGAAGGCCTGAAGAAGAAAATTACATCTACAGAATTTATAATGGATCTAGGATTAATGTGCGATGCTCTTCAGGAATTATCTCAGTTCAGCTTGGATCTACAGGAGCGCAACATAGATCTATACAAGGCGAATCAAAAAATAAAAGCACTTGTACAAGTCTTTGAGGAAAGAAGTCAAAATGCAGACACATATTATAAAACATACTATTTCTATTTCTTCTAGTGAGTTCGAGAGAGGATTTTCGCAGATGAATCTTATAATCACCCCAACCAGGGCTTCTTTGATGACAAAAACAGTTTCGTCACTGTTATTCATCAGATTGGTGGGTCCCCCTCTCAGATTTTTCGATCCTTCAAAGTACGTTGATTCGTGGTTACTTCGAGGAAGACATTCAGCTGTAGACAGTCAAAGCTGGAAAAGAAATCGAGATGATTTGTCAGATGAGAACATGCGACAACTGTGGAACTTGCTGTAAAACCTCAAAGGTTGTCTTTTTAGTAGATTAGCCTACATAGTTAATAAAACTTAACAGTTTAAACCTTGTAATTTTGTTTCTTTGATATAATCTAAAATGTTATGTTTACTACACTCATTTTAGTGTTATTACTTTATGACGAAACGGACATAAATATGCGTTCCGGAACCTTTTCCTTTAGAAAAAAAGCACTGGGTTGTGATTCAATACTCGATATTTAATAAAAAAAACCTACTGCTTTGTGAATAGCATTTATCTATATAAAAAACATACATATGAAAAAAGTTTTACATTAGTGTTACACTTATATAAGTTACACTTTGGCTACCAGACGTATTGACAGAAGTAGATTAAACTAAATAAAGTATTCCTCAATAGTTATTTTTCTGTCACTGCAATGAAACAGTTGTTGTTGTTTGTTTGTTTGTTTGTTGTTTTTTTTTTTTTTTTTTTTTTTTTTTTTTGTTTGTTTTCACATGAGCTCGTCAACAGAGGTTTTCTTTTATTTGGCATGTATATTTTTTTTTAGAAACAAAATCTGGTGTAGGTGTATGGAATATAAATTACACCAGTTGATACCTAATTGTTTATATGGACTAACAATTAATTTGATTCCTTCATAAATTTATACCAATTCAGTAAATTCTTCAAATACTGTTAAAAAATATAGATAACTTTTGATTCAGAATGTAATAAGAAGACTGTATTTTATGCCATAAGTGTACCTACCCTTTTATTGTCTAAGCGCGTTGCCCACATTTTCTTGATTTCCTTTTAGTATATAGTTACTTTTAAGTCTTTTAAAAAGTGCATTTCATTTACAACATTAATATTTTAGTTTTTTGGCACTATATATCAATTGCCTTTTGACTTTTTATGGGAGTAGTTCCATCTGGTCTTTATCACCTAGACACAGCTAGATTATTATATTACTTTTAAATTGTTAATTATGTTTTTGTGGTACATTAGGTGATGTAAATGTAAATTTGTTTGGTTTTTCTTTGTTTGTGTTTTCTTTTGTTTGTTTGTTTTGTTTTGTTTTCATTAAAAAAAAAAATAACATTTAAAAAAAAACATTTGTGTGACAGTTAATGGTTTCATTTAAATTATTCGAATACAACTTAAATATGCATATATATATATAAATATATATTTATATATATATATATATAAAACGATCCTGCTATATACCACGATGTTGAACTTAAAAATTTCCAGCGATTCGACAGAGGGGTCCTAAAGGCTAACACTTTCTAATAGAGCTTGATAAACTTATAATTTTTTCTTACGCCTTTCCATGACAAATAAACCAAATACTGACGGTTTAACTAATGATATATACCGTTTTGGTGATGTCCTTTTATCAATCTAAAACTTTATCTTTTTGATTGCATTGATGATTTGTTATTCTCTTTTTTCCGTGGGCTTGTCATTTATTTTTTGGTCTTTATATGAATCAAATTAAAAAGTATATCTTTTAAGAAACTCAATACGAGATTTTAAATAAATAGATGAATTCAACGATATTCTCGGTTCTTGAAGAGATAAATTCTTTATCTTAAATATTTGCCTACATTCAAGAAGAGTTACGTTTTTCAGTTGTTCAAGTTCCTTCCTAAATCCTCCAGCTTCAAGTCAAGATTTTTGTTAGATGCTATAATTTCAGTGCTGTAATATTGTCATAATAGTATATAATAGACCTTAGATCCTTATGTGGGTTAACAATCTTTGGTCGCACAAGGCTTTTTAACAGGTATCATTTGCATGTGTTTTTAAATTTTTTAAAAGTATCTTACCGCTTATCTCATCTTCCAGTGAGAGGGTGCTCGAGATCCCAGATATGTAAAACTGTCAATAACATCCAGGTTGCAGTCGTCTATAGTGATAGATGGGAGGGAGGCGGCATCCTGGGCCATAATGTTGGTTTTCTATATGGTAATGGCCCGGCAAAAATCTTTGCAGGCAGCGGAAAAGCTGGATACAAGGCTCTGCGATCCGTCTGTTTTGTGAGATATTAAAGCAGCATCGTCTACAAATAAGAGCTCGAGCAGCAAAATCTTCCTTATTTTAGACTTTGCTCAAAGTCAGGCAATAGTAAATCATCTCCCATCGGCTCTTGTGTGCATGTAGAACCCATCGCAGTTGTTCTTAAAGGCACACTGGAGTAAAATGGAAAGGAATATTGCAAACAGAGTAGGTGCAACCACGCAGCCTTGCTTTGCTTCACTCATTACTGGAATAGCTTCACATGTGACACAGTTATAACACACTGTTACTTGCATGTTTTCGTGGAATTACTTGATAATGTTCAGCAGATGTGTAGGGCAGCCTATTTTTACTAAGAACTGGAAATGATCGCTTCTGCTAAAAAGATCGAAATTTTTAGTTAATCCATGTATGCAAACGATTTAGTCATCTGGAGAACCGGTCAGGATGTCCAACGGCTGCAAAAGCTACTACAGCTCGACCTTTCAGCTATCAGTAGGTTTATAGAGAAAGGGCCAATGGAAATTGACATCGAGAAGACGGTCTATTCGTTCTTCAGTAATTGCCAAACCTTTCTCAAACACGAGATTGTAATTAAAATAAATTTTGTAGCGCTCAAATGGGACAAACAACCCGTTTACGTGGGAGTCAAACTGGACCAAAAGGTACTAATGCACCATTTTGTTTAAGACCAGTACTCTCAGGCAACCGCCAAGCTCAACCTGGTGAAAATGTAAGCTTGTACAAAATGACGGGATTTTACAATTTGAAATATAGCCTGGGCGTATTAGTATGGTAACCAGCTGCTGCACAAACAGCAGATTCCCCTTCTCCACGCCAACGGTGGATCCAAGGGAATGACTAATGTCGATACGGCTTGGCATCATTTACGTCGCAGGAGATGCCGAGATACATTTTGATTAAATAGAAGACCACCTTAGGAGCTCCATTTCATGATTATCTATCGGGATTTAATGCCCTAGCTTTCCCGTGTAGGCAGCAGAGGTTTTAAGTAAAAGATTCCCTCTCCTAGATGAGCTACCGACAATGACTAACGAGCCTCATCTACCTCAAGCTATTGGTATTGATGTGGCAATTAACCGCCTGAATCCCTTCTCCTGTTAGTAAAAACGTGGTCTGCCGGGCTTTTGTGTGAGCCACGAGTGAAGGCCAGGAGCTGGATTTTGGTTGACAGAGGCATTGAGAGACGCAAGCCCTTTAGGGCATTACTAGAGGAGTGGATGCTTATCTTCCAGTTTATAGACGATAAAAGTTTATAGAATGCGGGCATTAAAAATGAAGTCTTGTAATAAAGTACGTTTCCAAAATTAATTTTAATTAAACCTACGTGTATTTATTTCATGATGGTAATGATTCTTAAAAAAATGATATTTATTTCTTAATTTACCCTTAAAAATTACAACATGTTTTCAATATGGTTTAAACTCAAAAGGAATGAGTACTGCTTCTTGCCTTACTATTTCCGATAATAAAGAAACATAGTCCGTATATTCCATTCCCCCAAAGCTGAATTGATTTTATGAAAATAAAACCAAACAAAGAATTCTAAAAATAAATATTAAAGAAAAGACTTAATTTTACTTTCACGAAGGTTAAGTGTAATAAAAGTTAAATTATTAATTTTAAAATAAACTATTATACAGACAAAAAATGAAAGAACATGCCGCGGCGTAGCTAGAGGGGGCTGTGGGTCCGGTCCACCCCTGGCTATTCACATTTTTAGGGTGGCATTTTGGACAGTTTAAAAATAATGACCTTTTCGACAAAAGACCTTTAATTTTTTGGAAGAGGTAAAATAATGCTAAAAAAAATTTAAAAAAATAATAATTTCTAGTTTTAATAAACGGGTCGCAAACCATTTGTTTGATTACATATTAGTTTGTAAACTAACGAAAACTCGAAAAAAATAAGTTCGCAAAAATAGGTATCGATTATTTTGGAAATTCAATCGGTATACGTAATGGGTATATGAAAACTACACACAAAAAACGTCACCGCTAGTCCAAAAAGTAGGTGCTATTAAAATCACCACGAAAATGTTTGCGGGAATTTCGACATGCGCAGAATGATATGTGAACATGTACCTATATGACATGGTGCTTTAAATGTTGTCTTTAAATTGCAAGTAGTAATTTATGATACTGTTTCCGTTTTCATAAATTTATTTATTTCGTTTTAATTGCCTTAAAGTAGCAGACATTAAAATGATGTTAATTATTAAAGTGTTTCGCCTATCCAGTTAAAGTTATTTGCACAACTTTGAATTATGACAACAATATGAAAATATTCAAACTTCTCCGTTAATTAACACCGCCAATAGAAATACATAATTAAAATTGACATTCGAAGAAGTAACTAGTAAAGCGAAATCTGATGCTGGAATTCTACTTGTTTAAATGCAAACCATTTCTTTTCTGTTTTAGTGTATAATCTCTATTCATAGAAACTAGTGTTTTTTTTGTTTGTTTGTTATTTAAAATTTTTTTTAAAAAGTTAGTGCAAACTCAATGTCATAGAACAAAGAGATGTGATTTTACAAAACGCTGCTTTATCATCCAAAAGAATTTTTCAAGAAATATGAATGGTTAAAATTCAGAAGAAGTTGTTATTTCCTTAGAATAAGAAGTGCACCTAGAAGTGTTTTTATCAATGAATGGAATTTAAAAGAAAATAAAAGAACTCTTTGAACGGTGCATATTCTTGCAATAAAATATTCGTATATAATACCATATAATACAATATATACTACTAAATGAATAATTTGCACACCATATAAATGCTTGTTTTGATAAGGGAAATTAAATGAATTATAGAAAGAAAAAGGATCCCGGTTTTTATAGATGTACCTAAACAACTAGAAGAGGCAAGTTAGAAAAACGATGGGAAAGACCTGTTTATCAATTATATTTTATTAAACAGCTTAAATTGGAAAAGTATGTTCCCAAAAGTAAAATGGTAATGTTGCTAAGATTTTTCTCAACAACTGAAATTAGTGTTGTTAGTTGTGAAAGGAGCTTATCCAAACTGAATTTGATAATATATATTTCTTCGTTGCACAATGACTGATTTAAGACCATAAAAATAGCATTATGAACATAATACAAGATGTTACAAATAATTTGAAATTTTGATGGAATGATAAACGATTTTTCTACTATGAAATTTTGTAAAGTAAATGTATAAATAAGTTTACTTACCAATGTATACAATTTCTATGTAAGAAAATCATTTATCTATTAATAAAACAAAAACCATATTAATTATTTATTTTGTTTTGAATATTTGTTCAATGCCTCATGGTGGAAGTCTGTTACACCTCCAACTGTAGTTACTTTCTTGTGGCCTTTATAATATTTATCTTGTATTTTTATAAGTGTGTATACACGGGTAGATTATATCATTTTATGCAGCCTCTTTTATTACTGCTTACATAAATAGGGCATGCAATTGCAAAAATATTTCGCTTTTATTTCGCTTCAATTAGAATTCATGCTTATTAATTTATAAAAAAAAAAAAAAAACATCCATCATATGATTGACTGAAGTGGCCCATAGAAAATGACTTCACGCTATTTTTGCTGATTTTTTACCCCCTCTCCTTCGTCACACGTCGTCATTAAAACTTAGAATCGTTTTTTTTTTGTTCTTTTTAAATTTGACGTAACAAAAATTAGTACACCTCCACTTATAAAGCCGTAATTTCTATGTGAAAATGAACACGTATCAAATCAAGTTTTTATCACTTAAAAATATTTTAATTGTAAGGCTGCATTATAATTATTGTAACACGCATTAAACCACAGAAAACGTCACTAAAAAGTGTCATTAATCAAATTTTAAGTAGAATTTTCATTTAACGTTGTGCGTTTTTAGATGTGATTCACATTTATTAAACATTCCCTATCTTCACAAGTGTGGGAATAACCGTTCCCGTAAATGACATCATTTAATAATGGCCTCTAAAATGGGCGGCAAATTTAAGACCGCCCCAGGCGAAAAAAGTTCTAGCTACGCCACTGAGAACATGTTATATTGAATCCAGAATACACATTTTTAAGGCTCTTCAGAATTTCGTGTGTTAGCGTTAATCTTTATATATTAATAGGTCCGGTAACCAAGATTAAAAACATATGTGTTTATTGTTTTAGAAAACAATCACCGGCATTATTGATCCTAAGCATATATATGTTAAGATAAATAATGCGCCACTTTAATTAATTAATTTGAACTTACAGTAATGAGCAAAAAATTAAAGTTGGAGAAATCTTAGTGTTTTAAAGATTAAGCATTTATTGGAATATTAAAAAAATTTAATTGATCGAATATAGTTAAAATATGAATATATTGACTAGACGTCCTACAATGAGAAAACATGAAGCAAAATTAGTAAAATATGACCATCATGAGAATATATATTTGATATATATATAGACTATATATTAGGGCTGTTTTCGCTGAATTTTCGTTAAGTTTTGAAAAATTACAGAATAATTAATCGGTAATTTTCTTTAAAGCTCAAAGATAAGATGTATGACGTCATAAAATAAAAATTTCAAGGGAAGTACCTTATCTTATCTTATTATCTTATATGTAACAGAGGCTCCTTATGTACAGAAGATTATTGCATCCTACGTATTTCTATGGTTTGTGTTTAGTCATGTATTCCTACTAGAGTTTTAAATGATGACAAATTGTTGGATTTCCTGGTTTCTTCAGGCAACCCACCCCACGCCCGAATACCGGACGGAAAGAAAGAAAACTTGTATGTGTTTGTTCTGGTACATGGAATAATAAAGTTTTTTTTTTTTATGTTTATGTCTATTTGAGGGTTGTATTAAGTTATCTTTGTGTTGTATTTCTAAATTAGAATTAATTGACATATCTATTATTACTAATTTACTCTTGGTTCTTTTATCCTCTAGTGATTCAAGGTTTATTGGTATATCTAATGGTGTTACTCTTGTCAGTTTTGAATATTCTCCATTAATGAATCTGGCAGCTCTTTTCTGGATTTTTTCTAGCTTATCAATATTTTCTTTGATGGATGGGTCCCATACAGAAGATGCATATTCTAGCATAGGTCTCACCTGGGTGAGGTAGCATTTTAGTTTTATATATTTGTTACATTTGTAAAAGTTTCTTTTTATAAAGTCTAAGGTTTTGTTCGATTTTTTAATAACTTCATTGACGTTGGGATTTCAAAATAGTTTATCATTTATTATGACACCTAAGTATGTTGCATCTTTAGTTTGGGTTAGTTCTTTTCCATGAATGAAGTATTTTGATTTTATTTGTTTCTTTTTCTTTGTTACTCTTAGCAGTTGACATTTTTTGGGTGGAATGACATATTCCAGTTAGTTTGCCATTTTATTAATTCATTTAAGACTTTTTGTAAAAATATTCCATCTTGTTCTGAATTGATTGTTCTATGGATTATACAATCATCAGCAAATAACCTAACTTTAGTTCCTGTTGAGATATTGTATTGTAAGTCATTTATATAAATTAAAAATATTAAGGGACCTAGGACGGTTCCTTGTTGAACTCCTGGGTTAACCTTTATTGGTATAGATTTAGATCAATTAATTATTACATTTTGCTACCCATCCAAAAGGAAATCTTGGATCCAGTGATGTAAGGGACCCGAGATTCCAAAGTATTGAAAGTATATAAGTAAACTAAGGTGGTGAACTTTGTCAAATGCTATTGAGAAGTCTAGTAATATTGTATATATTTGATCATTATTATTTAAGCCTTTTGATAGATTATCTATTAGACCTATTAATTGTGTTTCACATGACCTGTTCTTTCTAAAGCCATGTTGGTGTGGGAATATAGCATTATATTTGTCAAGGTGGTTAACTATTCTGCTATATATTATCTGTTCCAGTAATTTACAGTTGATGCTAGTATTTGATACAGGTCTGTAATTACAATGGTCGAACTTATCAACTTACTCAAAGAGTGGCGTTACGTTGGCTAATTTCCAATCCTGGGTTACTTTACCCTGGTTTAAAGAGGCCTGAAAAAGAACAACAAGGATTGGGGACAATTCATTTCTTAATTTTTTTTAATAACCTGGCAGGCAATTCATCTGGGCCAGTAGCTGTGTTTATTTTTAAGTTTTTTAGGAGTGAATGTATACCTCAGCTACAGTTATGTTACCGATTTCTACCATTTCATTTAAATTTATTGAAATTCCTTGTCGCCTGAGGCAGAAAAGAATGATGCAAAATATGTGTTAGGGATGTTAGCTTTAGTCTCATAATCATTATAGGTTTAATTATTTGAGCCCATTTAGTGTGGCTATACCCGAAGGCTCCATTTTGTTAATTTGATAATGGAAAAGAAGTTTTTATTGTTATCTTTATTTATCACATTGTTTATATAATTATTTAGGAGGTTACGGCTAAGTTTTTGTGCCAAGTGTTTAATTTTTAAGTATTTTTTGTGTATCATTTCTAAATTGGTAGCCTTAAATTTATTAAATAATCTATCCTCTAGTTTGCAATACTTTTTAAATTTAAAATGGAACTAGCATTTGTTAATTTTATTTGAAGTTATTTTTGTTGGAACATTCTGATTCATTGTGGTTTTTAGATTTGTTTTTATTTCCTTCCATATTTCTTCCTCGGGGCTATCTATGCTGAATTTACTTAGAAATTTTTTTTTGGAAATCAGAAGCTTATTGGTGTAATTTTATTAAGTTACATTTATCCAAAGATTTATTGTTCTTCTAGGCATCTTATTTATTTTATTTTTTATTATGTTGGTAACCCTAAAAATATCATGTTCATACAGCCCAGGGATTATTGTGCAGTCTAGTACTAGTCCTGGTCCGTTTGTTAGGAATAAATCTAGTATTTTGTTTTTCCTAGTTGCTTTTTTTTACTATCTGTTCTAGGTTTATGTTGTTTATAGTTTCTATGAAATGTTCATTAATTTCTTTATTATTGATGTGGCTATCAATTGTTTAATTTTTCAACTTTATATGTGGAAGATTTAAGTTCCCCATAGTCCAAATTACAGCATTTTTATGATTTTCTTAAATAGAAATTAAATGACTGCAGAGATTTCTTATGTATTCCATTTTTGTATTCGGTGGCCTATATATACTGCATACAATGAAGGGTTAGGATTTTGGTGTAACTATTTTGCAAAAAAAAAAACAGACAACAGATTTTGTATTGGAGTTTGGTTGTGTGTTAACTTCTTCGGTTATGGGAGTTGATTTTATTGCAAGTAGGACGCCACCATGGTTGTCTGTTCTATCTTTCTAAATATATTATAATTGCTGCTAAAAGTTTCAGAGTGTTATATGTTGGGGTTCAACCAAGTTTCAGAACCAGCAATTATGTCTGGTTCTTCTGTTTTTATTAGAAGTTCTAAATCTGGAATTCGATCGTAGATGCTTTGGAAATTAATGGTTAGAGTTTTAAAAGTGTTTTAATTGTCAGTATTATTAGATTTTTTATTTTCATGGGTTTGCGTGGCAGGTCTGATTTTATCTAAGGTGTTTTTTATATTAGAATTAGCCAAAACACTGTAAAAGTTTGTGGTGATCAGGTCCCAAAACAGGCAAATATCATGTTTTATATAAATATTAGTAGTTTCATATAATGTCAATGAATTTAAATTGTTTTATTGCTACTTAAGTATAAACAGTGTTTCATTTTTTATTTATAAACTTTCACTATAAAACAACATAATTTAAAGTTTCCAAATTAAAATCTTGTTTCTTTCTTTTTTTTAATTCTTTTTTTTTAGTATTATCATTTTTTTTAAAAATTGGAGATGTTTGTGCGTAAAAAAGCAAAATATTGTTATCTTATCTTATCTTATATGTTACAGACGCTCCTTCTGTACAGAAGATTATTGCGCCCCAAGTATTTCTATGGTTTGTGTTTAGTCCTGTATTCTTACTAGAGTTTTAAAAGATGATAAAGTGGTGGCTTTCCTGGTTTCTTCAGGCAACCCATTCCACGCCCGAATACCGGACGGAAAGAAAGAAAACTTGTATGTGTTTGTTCTTGCATATGGAATAAGAAAGGTGTTTTTGTCTTTATGTCTATTTGAGGGTTGTATTAGGTTATCTTTGTGTTGTATTTCTAAATTAGAATTAATTGCCTTATGTATTATTACTAATTTACTCTTGGTTCTTCTATCCTCTAGTGTTTCAAGGTTTAATGATTTAACTAATGGTGTTACTCTTGTCAGTTTTGAATATTCTCCAGTAATGAATCTGGCAGCTCTTTTTTGGATTTGTTCTAACTTATCAATATTTTCTTTGGTGGATGGGTCCCATACTGAAGATGCATATTCTAGTATAGGTCTCACCAGGGTGAGATAGCATTTTAGTTTTATATCTTTGTTACATTTGTAAAAGTTTCTTTTTATAAAGCCTAAGGTTTTGTTTGATTTTTTAATAACTTCATTGACATGGGGATTCCAAGATAGTTTCTCATTTATTATGACTCCTAAGTATTTCGCATCTTTAGTTTGGGTTAGTTCTTTTCCATGAATGATATATTTTGAATTTATTTGTTTCTTTTTCTTTGTTACTCTTAGCAGTTGACATTTTTCTGGGTGGAAGGACATACTCCAGTTAGTTTCCCATTTTATTAATTCATCTAAGTCTTTTTGTAAAATTTTGCTATCTTGTTCTGACTTGATTGTTCTATAGATTATACAATCATCAGCAAATAACCTAACTTTAGTTCCTGTTGAGATATTGTTGGGTAAGTCATTTATATAAATTAAAAATAGTAAGGGACCTAGGACAGTTCCTTGTGGAACTCCTGAGTTAACCTTTATTGGTGTAGATTTAGAACCATTAATTATTACAGTTTGCTCCCTACCCAATAGGAAATCTTGGATCCAGTGATGTAAGGGACCTGAGATTCCAAAGTATTTAAGTTTTTTGAGTAAACTAAGGTGGTGAACTTTGTCGAATGCTTTTGAGAAGTCTAGTAATATTGTATCTATTTGATCATTATTATCTAAGCCTTTTGATAGATCATCTATTAGGCCTATCAATTGTGTTTCACATGATCTGTTCTTTCTAAAGCCATGTTGGTGTGGGCATAGGGCATTATATTTGTCAAGGTGGTTAACTATTCTGCTATATATTATGTGTTCCAGTAATTTACATGTGATACTAGTAAGTGATACAGGTCTGTAATTACCAGGGTCTGACTTATCACCTTTCTTAAAGAGCGGCGTTACATAGGCTAATTTCCAATCCTCNTATATATATATATATATATCTTTATATATATAAGACGCATATGTTGTCTGTCTGTCTGTTCCCTAATAACTCAAGATCCAGACCACCCTGTCAAGTGAAATTTGGTAAACGTACACACATGGGGAAGGTTCGTAAATAAGTTTCGTTCCATAAATTCACAGCAAACTTTTTTCCCTTATTTGAGCTTTATAAAAAATGAAAATCGACAATTTTTCTGTTCCTCGAGCAGGCAGAAGCATGAAATTTTAGGAACTTGTTGAGTACACTTCTGCAATGGTAACAGGCAAAAATATATTTATATTTCCTCTTTCTGAGGGCTGGGGCCAAAATGTAGTTTTTTCACCTTAAATGAACTATATTTAAACACTGAAAATCACCAATTATCTTATTTTACCGTTAGGTAGAAGTATGAAATTTTTGCAAGTTGTTAAGTACGCTACCCCGACGATATTTAGCGAGAAAGAATTTTAAAGTTTCCACTCATGAGGAGCCGGGGGCCCAAATGTAGGTTTTTTTCGGTACTTATATACGCTATATAAATACTGAAAATCCCCAATTTGACTGTTTCCGTGTAGGTAGAAGAATGAAACTTTGGGAAAATGTTAAGTACATTCTCCTAACGCTACTTTTCAAAAAAGAATTTTAAACTTCCCACTCATTAAGGGCCGGGGGCCCAAATGTAGTTTTTTCGTATATTAAAACCTAATTCATCACTTATTCTCAAATTTACCGTGTAGGTAAAACCATGAAACTTTTGGAAATTCTTGAGCATACTCTCCCGACAATAATGGCAATCGTTTCATAAACTCCCACTCATGGGGGCGTGGGGTCCAAAAACTTTTTTCACCCCATTATTTTAGGTATATTAAATTGAAAATAACTAATTCTTCTATTTCCCGAGTAGGCAGAAGCATGCAATTTAAGGATATTGTTTTCCAAATTATCACAGGCGAAAATATATTTTAATTATTAAAATCTGGGGTCCAGGGGCCCAAATGTTTTTTCCCTTTATGAACTATATAAAAAATGAAAATCACAAATTCTCCTATTTCCCGTGTAGTTAGAAGTATGAAACTTTGACAAGTTGTTAAGTACGCTACCCCGGCGATATTTTGCGAGAAAGAATTTTAAACTTCTCACTAATGGGGACCTGGGGGTCTGAAAGTTGTTTTTTCTTATATTAGAAACAAACTCATCACTAATTCTCCAATTTACCATGTCGGTAAAAACATGAAACGTTTAAAAATTATTGAGCAGACTTTCCTGGCAATATTGGTTTTCTTTCTCATGGGGTGTCGGGGAGCCAAATGTATTTTTTTTTCTTAAATGGGCTATATTAACAAAATTCAGACAACGAAATATTGTGAAATTGAATGCACGTATACGACATTACATGATGAAGTTTCTTAAGTAGATTTCGTTTTAATTTCCCGCTCATGTGGGGCCGGGGGCCCAAGAACGTATTTTACTTAGATGGGTTACATAAAAATTGAAAATTACTAATTCTCCTATGTCTGATTAGGTGGAAGCATGAAATTTGAGAAAATTGTTGAGTACACGCCTGCACTGGTAACAGGTGAAAAAATATTTAAATTATCACTTACTGGGAGCCGGGTGCCAAAATATAGTGTTTTTTTTTACTAATACACGCTATATAAATACTGAAAATCACTCATTCTATTTTTCCCATGTAGGTAGAAGAATGAAACTTTGGGAATTTGTTAAGTACACACACCTAACGCTAATTTGCGAAAACGAATTGTGTGCGTTTCTACAGAAAATCTTATTTAAAACCATTGAAAAGCCGGGTACTGGCCTCTAGTATATATATATATATATATAAATACATATTTATATATATCGTACTCCTCCTCACAATAAAATGTGTTTGAATGTTATTGCATGCGTTTGAATCCGTGTTCTTTGTTAAAAAGCTTCATTTTCTTCTAAAATAATCAAGCAATGAACTGCCACGAATCGTTGTAGTTTTTTCTAGCCCTTCTAAACCAAGATAAATTGTTTTATGATTGTAAATTATCCAATGTAATTCAACTCTTTAAGAAGAGAGATATATCAGACACCAGTATTTAAAAACCTGTATCACTTACTAGTATCTTCTGTAAATTACTAGAAAAAAAACTGATTCATAGAAAAATGATTAACCGCCTTGAAAATATAATGATATTTGTCCACATCAACAAGGCTTTAGGAAAAACTGATTATTTGAAACATAAGTAATATGCCTAATAGTTGAACTATCAAAGGCTTAGAAAAAAGTGATCAAATAAATACAATATTACTAGAGTTCTCACAGGCATTAGACAAAATTCACCTTTTTAGTTTAGTGTTTTAAAAAAAAGTGTTATACTGTGAAATCTCAAGTCCCTTAAATCACTACATCCAAGACTTCCTTTTGTTTTTGGTGCAAAATAATAATTAATGGATCTAAATCTGCAACAACAAAGGGTTAATTCAGGAGTTACGTAGGGAATGTGATAGGTCCCCTACTCAATTTATTTTATATAAATAATTAACCAACAACATCTCATACAGCACAATTTTACAAAAACACTTTAATTATTTCTTTTTATAAATACGAAACCTAAATTGAATATGTATATCCGCCCAGAAAGGGTCAACTGCTAAGAGTAACAAAGAAAATAAAACAATCACAATTCTAAATATTTCATTTATGAAAAGGAATAAACACAAACAAAAGATTTAAAAATACTTATGAGTTATAATAATTAAGAAACTATCACGAAATCGTCATGACATTTAAGTTATTTTAAAATCAAACAAAACCTTGAGTCATATAAAAAGAAACTTTTACAAATGTAACAAAGATATACATCGTAAATGTTACCTCACCCAGGTGAGACCTATACTAGAATGTCAATCTTCTGTCTGGGGCCCCACCAAAAAAGAAAGCATTGAGAAACTAGAATTGGCGCCAAAGTAATAGTTGGTCGAAGTAGGGACATTTCATCATTCAATCGGGAGGTCAAATTAATGGGAGGCGTTTTCAATCTAGTGTCCTGGATGTTCAGGTGGTCGCTCTAGAGGAGACCAGTCCGGAGGAGTAGGGGGCCAGAGAGCTGAGGGGTATTTTGGAAAGCCCCATGAAGATTGCTGAATATTTTAGACAATAGATTGTAAGGCCAACAGCCGAGTGGTCAAGTATTTATTTTTACGCATTTTTAACATAAAACTAAAATCACTCATTTAATATTTTGCAATGACAAGAGTGTTTGGCCATGTTAAAGCATATGTGTATACAATTGATTGTCAACAACGAGGATGTGCTAACACGCACATGCTCGTTATTCTTGCCGATTATTTTAAGTTTTCCACCGTTGAAAAAAACTATTTGTTTATCTGTGCTGCAATACCTGAACGAAATCGAGACAGTCCATAGTACAATGATACATGGTCTGCGCAGTGAATTAAACCGTAAGCACCTTGTATGGAAAATATTGAATGCAAAAAAATATCCGAAACAATTTTCTCCACATACTATTGCAGAAGTTGATAGTTATCATATTTATCTTTATCAAAGACGTCAAGGAATAAAAGTTGCATTAGAAAATAGGAATGTCGATAATCACTTTTTTTTCCTTATAATAAAGTCCTTAGAAGTAAATATAATTATCATATAAACGCAGAACTATGTCAATATGTTAAGGCCATTAAAAATACTTACAAATATATTAAAAACAATTATGTTTGTGCCTAACTCGAATTGAAAGAAAAAAATGTGAAAGTACATTATAAAATACAAATTATTTGTTGACTTTTAAAAAATCCAATGGACCATCATTCACACACTGCTGTTCACCTTTGTAATGAACAGAGGGTTTGTTTTCTAGAAATACAAGAAAGTCAAGCAATGATAGAGCTGACACTCGATTCTAATATGGGACAGCATGGTTTAAATTAAAGAAACGCAACGAAAAGGCAGGACAATATTTGTAGACAGAAATTCCCAGACACTTTGTTTTTTGATAAAACAAGAACTATAAAAAAGGAGAGGAACATTTTTTTAAACAAAAATTTTCACGTATGTCTGAACTTACTTCAAGATGTTCGAGGATCCCAAAGTTTTTTACATATAAAATATGTTCATGCAGTAGTTCCATAATCATTAAAATGTGCTACTATTAAAAGGAATCTTCTTGATGATGGAAAATATCGGAGGGAAAAGGTGCTTGGGTGAAGAACGTAATGTATGCATGTCGTCTCAGACCAGACGCGCTTCACGTTTTCATTGATATGTACTTTCAAATCACTGAGGAATCAAGCTGATCTTGAAACAAACATATTTGGTAAATTAGTATAATGGTTGGTCGGGTTGCAGGCGGGTTTTTGGAACAACTGGCCGTTCTTCCGTCAGCTTTTTATGGCCTGCTGAAAAGCGATGAAGACATTTATGCGAATAAACATGATGCATACATCGGAGAGAGAACCATAACCAACTCACGCTTCGCCGATGACAAACAGCCTAGCGGGCACAGTGAATTAACTAAAAGAATTCCTTGCAAAGCTAGAAATGACAATAAAGACATATGACATGGAAATCAATGCAGAGAAGACAACTATTCGTTGCCAATAGTAAATTCACAAATCAATACGGATAAACGAGAAAAAAACAAGGAGATATTTCTACCTTTAAGTATCTAGAGGCCATATTTCAAGTGAAAATTTAAACTAGTAATAATTGCCAGAATTCCCCAGATAACTGCAGCAATAAGCAAACACATCTGACAAAGCAAGTAAATCACCTTGAGATCCTACATGTGAAAAAAGTCAGCAGTCCAGAGCCTGCGCTCTTCATGGAGCTTCAAGGAAAACCCCCTTAGCTCTTTGGCCCCCTAAGGAATTTAAAAGCTGAGAAGCCCACCCCTCTCGGAGATGTCCTTTCTAGAAGCGGCTAACCGGGCGTCCAAGACTCTAAGTCGAAAACGCCTCGCACTAAGTTGACCTGCCAAGAGAAGGGTGGGATTTTCCCTACTTTGACTCACTATCACTTCGGTGCCACCCCAGCAACGCTTACGAGTCTCAATAGTTTGGACGCGAGCAAAACGGGGGGGGGGGGGGGGGGGGTTACTGCTAAACCTAGGGTTTAACCCCCGATGGACGGTTTCCTCAGAGCTGGTGTTCAATGCGTTCTAAGCGGTACCTTTTGCTAATCCGTGATGGCACTCCTGGCCCTAAACTGGCACCGCTTAGTGTCGTTGCGGGTTAATTTACGGGGACGAAACGGTCGCTTCGGAGTA
The DNA here is from genome assembly GCA_002072015.1 of Radix auricularia. Taxonomy (NCBI): domain Eukaryota; kingdom Metazoa; phylum Mollusca; class Gastropoda; family Lymnaeidae; genus Radix; species Radix auricularia. Next base: position 501,296 of record MUZC01000931.1, read on the forward strand.
ACCCGACCCTCAACAGGTACTTTTATTTTCATTATCGGCATTGCTGCTAAATGCTTTGCCGAATATCCGTAATGCGACTGAGATCAAAGATTCGACTAATGAGATCCCTGACGATGTCGGTCTTCTCGTATGGTTGCGAGGCTTAGACTCTCACTGCAGACATATTTTAAATACACTAAACATCTACTTCACTGTGCGCGTTACGAACGAACTGGTCAGCAACAAAATAAGTGCAGTCATTGGCCCTTATAATAACCTTCTCACCATAAATAAAAAGAGGAAATTATGCTGGTACGGACACGTGGCAAAATCTGGAGGTCTCTCAAAGAACTTTCTGCAAGACATAAGCCAATGAAGAAGAACAAGAGGCAGTCCATTGAAGAGAATGGAGGAAGATATCATAGAATGCACCAGTCTGTCAATTAGCGACTCCCAGAGGGCAACACATTACCGTTAAACATGACACAAGATAGTTTGGATTTCAAAAGGGTGCCCCAACGATCCTACATGGTGTTAAGGGACAATTCAAGTTGAAATGGCCAGCTGCTTACGATAGTTTGAAAGATCAAGCTGAAGAGTTGCTTAGAAATTTAGATGCAAGCATACCACGTGCGTAGCAAGAATATAACATATCCTTTATATACTTGATGTTAACAGTAGTCGCAGTTATCCAAAAGTGATATTGGATTTGTAATAAAATTAGAGTATTTTTCTTTACAAACTAGTAAACAAAAGAAGTATCATCAATTGATTGTATTCCAGCAACTGGTTTTTATTTGCGCCCAAGAACCTGCTCACACTAGAATCCGTGGCCACAGAAATAAAATCTGTATGAAAATTGCGTCTTTCCAACTCTTATGCAATTAGAGCTATTCTCTTAGCCATTGCATAACTAAATGCCCAACAAATCATTGCAATATTTAGAAGATTGAACAGTTGTGTAATTCAAAATCCCCAAATAAGTGTTTTCTGACATAATGAATAATTACATAAACATTATTTTTCTTTTAAGTACATAATTAGTTTATTGATTTTAATAATAATCAATGCTTCTTTCTTCTGATTAACGCCATTTCGCGAATAGGCTGGTCAATGTCCTAAATGTCGTCTTTGTACTGAAAACAATTGGTAGCTAATGTGTCACTTAAAAACATTATACCTGTGTTAATTTATGTTTTCACTTTTTATTTTAAATTTACGAACTATTTGTAGGGAACAATTGTTCAAGTTAACGGAACAAAACATCACGAACATTATAAAGCACATGTGAACGGGACCTTAACTACAATACATGACTTCAACATCTACTTTAAAAATTCAGACCTTGGCATTGGACTTCATCAAATTCGTGTCATCGCTGCAACAAGAAACAACAGTAGAGAAGCTGCACGGATTATCAGTGACTTTATGTCACCATTGGCCTTCTGTAAGCAGTTTTAATTTTTTTCTCAATACAATTATATAAATTAAATTTTACTAACAGAAAAATAATCCTATATTAAAAAAGGCTAAATTCTGTGCAGTCATAGATAGCGATTGGTCCCTCATATAACTCAAGACTCCCACAACCAATGAGAAAAATTAAATCTTTATCAAATATATATCAAGTTTACGCGGACGCTGAATGTCGGATATTTTTTTGTGCAGTAATTTTTTTCTAAGACTTTCTTTTGATAGGTGCGCATTCAAAAATATTTTATTGTCAAACTACGGTGCGCCCATTTTCGTGTATGCATATAAAATTTTAAGCTGTAGCTTTTTGTACGGTTACTTTCTTAATTTAATAGATACGTGAAAATGTTTTGTTTTTTTTCTCCAATGTAGCACGATGAAATGATTTTTTTTTAAAAACGATTGTGTGAAGTTTTAAATTTGGTTAAATTCCGTTATGATACATATTTCGTCATTAATTAAAAATTCAAATAAACTATTTCTAATGTTAAGAAAAATGAGACTATAATTATAACATAACACACACATATTAAGATTTTAGCCACTATTCGGATTCTGCAAATTCTAATTGCAGATTCCAATAGTTTCCGGATATATGTGTCGTAAGTGATTTTTAATAAAGTTAAATTAACAAAAATAAATTTATAAACAACTATTTAAAAAAAAAAAGCAATAACCAGAAAAGAGTGGCAAGCATTGGAATTTATAGTAATTTTTAGCGCATTTTCGAGAAGTAGAAATGCGCTATTGTGTCCGTTTTGTCCGTCTGTCCGTCCGTCCGTCTGTCATCACCCTAGATCTCAGCATCCATAAGTCCTAGACACATGATGTATATATGTTTTTTGTATGTCCTGACCTGCCATTTGTGCATCAACACTCAGTTACTCGATCCGACCTCTTGTAGTTGTAGTAGAGCTCCTGGAAGTATGAAAGTCCTAGACCCATGATGTATATATGTTTGTAGACCCAAGATGTATATATGTTTTTTGTATGTCCTGACCTGCCATTTGTGCATCAACACTCAGTTACTCGATTAATGCATTTTAAATGTTCATTTAGAAAAGAAACATGCACGGTTTCACAACTTTGAGGATCACTGCTTTCCACACACACAAAAATTTAATGTAAAGAAATTACTTTTAGATAATTTTTGTTTCAGGTATATTCATTACACAAGAAAATTCATTAAAATATGTCTAAAATCTAAACACAATTACTGATAACTACATAATGCTGATATCTAACATAAGTACTGATACATAACACGAAAATGCGCTAACACGTCCTGAGTCCAAAAAGGGACCAGGCTTATCATGATTTTTTTTTTTACTGATTTTGTATTATAACTCTAATCAACAGTATCTTTGAGGTGATGCACATTTAGTGCCGTCGAGACGACTGTTGGAGGGGAGGTACACCATGCAATCGAAACGACGACGGAACGTCCTTGGCGGGCTTTTTTAATCGTACTAAATAAAATCGCTGTCTTAAAAAAGACTATCTATCAGAAAGCCTTAAACAAAATTCAAGAGTAAAATATAAATAAATTGTGTTTTAATATTTTGAAAAAGTTTATTACGTAAAAAACTTTCATCAACATAAGTCAATTTTAAGACAAAAGACATATCTCTTTCAAGAAGCATTCACAATTAATACAATACATTTTTAGTGCAGCAGATACTTCCGATTAATTAATTTTAGATCGAACATTGCTAAATAAAAAATGGATTTCTCTAAATGGACGGACACAATAATGTGTATCATTATTTTGAACATTCACGTCCGTCAAAATGTATACCAAAATTTTTGTGTCCAAAAATTAGATTATATTGATCGGTCAAAATATTTTACTTTTTGACTTCCAGTATATTTATAAGTTTTGGGTCGATTAATAGTTAAAACAATCTAATCCTTACAATTTTTTAATGAATCATTGTTTAATTAGTCTTTAATTTTAGCAGCACTATTTTTGTTACTTAAATTATCTTCCATCGTATTATTATTAGTCATTTATATTTGCATAAGTATTTCGTACTTATTTATTTGATTGGACAGCGAATTCGCTCCTCTATGTATAAAAATTTGGGAAACACGGAATTATCACGATCGTACATGTTCGTTAAAAAAAATTTTTAATGGAAACTACTCGAATACATTTCTCGCATTAATTTAACATATTTTCGTAATCAAAACTTGCTCATTTTTATATATTTTTTTTTTTTTTTACTTTAAAATTGATTTTGTTTTTATTTGGATTGCTAATTTAATAGTTTGATGATACTATATATAGTAAAAAAAATGAATGAAGTGTCAAATTGTTAAACGAATAAAATTTAACATATATATTTTATTAACTTCGGAAATTTTCTAATTTAAGAAATTCAGGTCTGTTGTAATTATTTTTTCTCATTTATACTGTCCTTTTGTGCAAGACGTACCTACAGCTAAGGTTAACCATGACTGTTTGCAAGGTTTTGTTTCCAAAGATCGTGCAACTTATCAAAGGTGCCAGTGCCAGCTTAATGAATTAGGGAATCCACCTGGAATAGCTAAGTGGACTTCTAACTTACCACTTGACACTCACTTAGTTGATGGTGAGTCGATACAGTTCAATTATTCTGAAGCAGGTAAGTTTGCAATTTTTTTATTAATACATTCATATATATATGTATATATATATATATGTTTATTTATTTATTTACATATATATATATATATAAA
>MUZC01000931.1:505489-539337 GCA_002072015.1 Radix auricularia
TATATATACATAAATTAAAATATACATATATCAAAACTTAGTTATAAATGGTCATGAACATAACGAGTATACCTCAATAGACCTTCCCATGGTCATTTCTCCCTAATACGAGAATGGTAGATCAGGAGTAGCTTTATTTACGATAATTCAAAAAAGGTTAACAAAGTTTAAACTTTATACATTAGGTAAGCTTTTGGGTGGAAGAAAAACTATGTCTACAGATCTTGGTTGGATAGCTATAATAATTTGCTAACACATGCAGTTGGTAATGCGGCAAACAATTAGAACATTTAAAGCATATCTTGATTTTTCACCTGACCTGAATTACAGTATATTTCATTTGTCCAACGCTAGAGAGTAAAACAAAATATCTTGGCCTGCAACACGAAGTTGGTGCATCCAATTGACCCCATTTTTTTCAACATACCTAACTGCAGTTATCTTTAAAAAGGAATGCTATAAAATGTTGCTTTCTGTTCTGGAAAATCACTGCTTGCTGCATCTGACAAACATTACTTTTTCTGCTTAACATTTTATGAGACAGTACCAAAATGGCTTCGGCTGCAGCCTGTAGTTTGGTAAAAACAGTTTGCTGCTTATTTAAATTGTTAACGAACTCCTAGATATTCTTTTTTCTCTTGTCATTCGTTAAATTGTGCCCAAAATCCAATGTGTTTAATTAGGTGTTTTCTTTTTGGTTGTACTTGTGAGGGGCGCGAACACACTCGCAGCACGGCAAACAGACTTATTTCCTGTCAATCCTTTAGCAGCAATATATAGCGGGGTGGAACTCGGGGACGCCCTGGGCCCCGGGAACAAGTCCTTGGCTTCCCATGGATTCGGACTCGTGACCATCGGAACGACAGTCGAAAGCGCTTGCCACTCGACCATCGCTGCCCCCATTTCAACAACTAATTACTAACGATCCATTATCAATTATGATGTCAAACATCGATTTTATATATCTAGATTCGATAGAAATAATAGGTTATAACAATAGCGGAAATTCTAAACAAAAATTAATTTACATCGACATAACATTACAACATATACATGCCAAATGCGCATAATATATTCTGGCGCGCCGCACGGCAGGCAAAAGTGTGCCAAACTCCTGGTATACATACTTACCCATTTCATTTCAATGGTATTATACATGATGCGCATGTAAAATACTAGTAATGCATCTGATTGTCGACAGCAAACGAACACGAAAGTTGATACTTTTTTTTAAAAACTTTTAAAATAATAACTATTAAAAAAGAGATTGGTTTTAAAATGATTTTTTTTCTTTTCGAATTAATTTTTTGCTACAAAAGAGATACAAAAAAGTTCAGATGAAATACAATCGATTATAACTGCATAAAAAGCTTTTAAAGATTAATGTTCCACTGATTGGCTTAGTTGAAGAACTGAAGAAGAAGAAAAAAACACTAATTGTGTGCTTAAAATAAGAATTGTTGCTGTTTCAATAAAATGGGCTGACTAAACAGTTTTGCGAAATGTTGGATCACTTAGCATAGCATTCAAGATGTGTATTTCTAGTGATAAAGATGTGTCTCAATTTATATATGGTTCGATTTCCAGTTTGTATTAATAAAGTGATAATAATTACCTTCAAGCGCACCAGGATATACATTAGTGATCACACATCCGATATACAACAAACAAGGGCAGTGTAAATTTAAATGAATAAAATTTATTCACACTATTTACAAGGTTATGCAATGAAAAATTGATTATCAATTTATGCATTAATTGGTCTATTTAAGTTCAATTGTGACTCTATGTATTTAAATCAGCATATCTAAGATATCTTATGACTATGTATTTAAATTAGCATTTTTACGGTTCTTTATGAATGCACCATCTTCAGTAGGCGTTCTGCTTATAACCAAATGTTTAATCTTAAAATAACTTAATGGAAAAGTACATGAAATGAAATTATTGTAAGGTGCTAGAGTCGATCTTTTCAGCTACTAGCCTTTGGATGGGGTTCTGGCCTCTGCTCCGTGGTTCTGATCATTTTTCTCTCTGGGTCAAGCTAACTTCACTTGTATGATGACAGGTATGAATTATTTCCTGCCGGGCTTCACATGATAATACAATGGTTATTTCACGAGAGTAGAATAGTTCGCTTATATTATATATAAGTGACTACAGAAGACGCGGAGTGTTTTATCCTCGGCGAGCACGAGAGTTGTCGAGGCTGGGCGGTTACTATCCTCACTTGAGAGGGGCAGATCTCCGTCAGCTGGGTACTGGTGTGTAACCCTCATGATGAAGATGGTTTATCGGGAGTTTAGGATGATAGTGACCAGGCCTTGTCTGATGTGTGAGATTCAGGAAATCCAAGGATAGGCTTGTCCTTGTCCGTATGAACTCAGCAACAACATTTACTTCTGGTGCCGTTTGAGTAAGGCTGTGAACTGAGTGCATTCGTTTTCCTTTCCGCTTCGTGATGGTTCTTTTGTCTCCATTTAGACGATAGGCAAGAAAATGGAAGAGAAACGAATGTGTGTAATTTTTGTTACGTCACTGGCGACCATTTTTCTCTGTTTGGTTCAACTCGAAGGAACAATAATGGAGGCTTTGTAATTGCTCTTACTGTTTTGAATGAAAAGGAAACGTCGAACCCCAAAACGTTACAGGACACACATAATTTTTTTACCAAGAGGTGATTTTGAGGAACATCATAATCTTCTGGATGACGTTTTAAGAGATGAAGAAAAATGTGTTTCCTATATTCGGATGTACAAACCTACCATCAGTTCCAATTTCTTTGCCAATTACTTGCCATTGTTTAGCAATACAAACTATGTTCGAATAGTTATCATCAGTTTTGTCGTACAGTGCTTGCCGTTTTTGCAATGCGGCGATTAGAGCTTCGTTGATGGACATTTTTTGCGGCTGGTCTAATCACTTGCTAAGAGTAAATTGGGAGAAAGTTTAGTTTCGAGTTAAAACGTTCGGTTTCGATTCAGCAAATGGAGGCGGCAAAAAAAAAGGAGAGGAACGTGAGAGGGGTGCACTCCGATGTCTAGATTGAAATATGAGATTCTTCCGATGATTCCGCAAATGAGAGCAAAGGTCAAGCTGTGACCATCACGAAGCGGAGAGGAAAACGAATGCACTCAGTTCACAGCTTTATCCGATTCAAACTCGGCTGGATGTCTGCTCAAATAATCAGGACCATAATTCAACCCTCCAGGATAATATTGGATTCGGAATGTGTATTGTAACAAAAGTGATATTGTCATTAAACATGTGTTCAACTTCTTGGACAATGACAGGAAAGATAAGAGATGAAGGTCTGTTTGTAGTAGAAACTGTTTCCCATATAGATACGGTTTAAACTTTTCTACTGTCCATATGAGGGCTAAACATTCCAGTTCCGTCACGGTGTAGTTCATTTCAGACTTGCTAAGCGTTTTTTGCTAGCAATGGCAATGTGGCAAAGTCGAGAATCTTTTCTGGGGCAATCCTCGGCTTGCATCATTATTGCTCCAATAACTTTATTTCTTACGTCTGTTCTGTGGATAAATTACTTTTCCAAATCAGGTAATCTAAAAACGTCTTTTCTGCTAGGGCTTTCTTGAGTTTGAGTAAACCTGGTTCATAATATTGTGTCCATTGGACTTTCTCCAAAAGTTCCCTACGAGTTAAGCCGGACAATGGGGCGGCTAACACGTTGTAATTTGGTATGAATTTTTTTTTTATAGTTGTTACGCTTTCCTAGGAATGATCTAATTGTGTCTTTGTAGTGGTTCTTGATGCCTTGACTAAGACAGCAATTTTTACCAGGTTGGGCATGATCGAGTTCTCCTGAATCATAGATCTGTTGAACTTTAGTTGAGAATATCTTATAATAAACTTTGAAAGTTTTGCAGTCAAGCCTGTTTCTTGCAGCCTAGCTAATAACGATTCTAAAACATCTAGGTGCTCCTTCAAAGATTCTGTGGCAATTAATATGTCGTCAATAAAGTTTAACAATCCTGGCCTTTGTAATGATTTATCAGCTTTCTCATCATCAGAGTAAATACGCTAGGCGAGTAATTTAATCCAAACGGTATATTAGGACTTCAATTTTGTAATAGCCCTTTTTTAAGTCTAACTTGCTGAAGAACTTTAATTCACTTATTTAGGGAAATAGCGATTGCGTCTGGTAAGGGCTCAGCTTGAAATTCCCTTGCGATATTTAATCGACTGAAGTCTACACATATCCGGTGTGTTCCATCTCTGATATGATATGGCTGAAGGTCCTTCTTGTCATGTGGGACGTGGTGGTCGAGAGGTAGCGCTCTCGACTGTCATACTGATGGTCACGAGTTCGAATCCACACGAATGTGAGGATTTGTTTTCGGGGCCTGAGGAGTCCCCGAGTCACCCAGCTCCGAATGGGTACCTAACTAGACAATAGTTAGGCGGCTGGGGTAATGCGTGAAACCCTTATAGCCGTGGCCTGTTACCGCTACATCATTTGCCAACAGATCATCTCTCATGGTCTGTGGACGCAATTATCTTCTGCATAGAAGGAGCGTCTGTATGTCTAAGATAAGATAAGATAAGTCCCGTAGGTATTGAGTCCCCTGGGTTAACGTTCAACTTCCTTTTAGAGTATCTGGCAGTCATATACAAATTCATTACTCTAGTAATTTAAAAAAACATTTTTTTTTGATAAATTGACTTTACTTAAGTGCAAACTGCAGGCTGCGAATGAATGTTTTTAAAGGGGAAATTAATGGTAAAATAACTTCTTATGACAAGGTAGTAAAAAAATAACGTCACAGCAGGAAAAACAAAATTGATAAACACATATATTTCGGACCTTACACGGCCTTAACGAAAAAACAAAATTAGAATCGGAAAAATGAAATATGATGATGCTCTTTTAAAGTTTTTAAAACGTGAGAAGTCTGTCAGAGCTAAGGTTTGTCACACTGACTATTAAGTAGAAAAAACAATTCAATTGTTAAATAACTTTTAAATGAATGCTAATTTATTAGCACTGAAAGGAATTTCCATTGGTTGCATTTTGCTTTCTGCTAAGGAATTCATTATTATTTTTAATCATTTAAGCATCGACAATTATATTTTCGAAATCATATTTTTGTCAAAAAGTAAGATTTAACTGATGATCGAAAAGCCACACCTGGAGTAAAAAAATAAACATTAGTAGGTCATATACGGCGTTACTCAGAAAAGTACACGGGAAGGAATCAAGCAGTCAATTTATTTCAAGACGTAGTTGAGGTCGAAAGTTTTACCAACAAAGGAGTTTTAGTTGGATTCATGGAATTATCAAGTTTACTTTGATAACAGAAGAATGCTGTAAAAGTGTAATTAGTTTCTGTTACAAACGATAGCGACCTGTAAATTTGGGATTTGAAAGTAGAGTTAAGAAATTAAAAATTCACTTTTATTGAATTACTGTTGGATTTAAATTTTAAACCTTTAAGATGGTTTGCCTACAATAAAGTTTTTTTATACACTAGTTAATATTCCTCTACACTTGATTTAGTTTCAATCACTTTTGCTCCGAACATTTTGCACGCAACTCCAAGGATCTTATCAAATGTTAGTAAACCGATATTTTATGTCGTTTCTTTCAGTTAAATTCAAAAATTTTACGTGTGTGCCGGTATCTATACTCTTGAGCAATATACCTGGAATAACAATTGACCCAGAAGTGCATCGTAAGTACTAATTACTTTAGTAATATAAATATCATATTATTTAATCTGCATTAGCTATATAAATATAATTCTAATCATGGTTCAACCATGCCGGACACCAAGCAAGTAGTAAATACTAAGCTGTCTGACCCCACCGATCAATCAAATGGCAAGAAAAGGTAGTGCACAACGTTGGGTCATCGAGACCAACATTTCATTGAATTTAGGTCAATTACTATGTTCTTTCAGAACAATAAAATAGCATGTATTTTGTTGTGTAGTGGTTATTACATTCACCTAACACGCTGAGTTCGAAAGCCCAATTCCATGCTAAGACATTACTTTTTTAAATTTTTTTTAAAAATAGTTGTGTTTGTGCCCGTTCATTTCCCACTTTCTTTTCGATCATGACTTCGCAAAACCATAACAAGCACAAGATGAGTTTTAAAAAGCTTGAGAAATGACCTTTGTTAGGTTATGCCAATTAGTTTATAGTTGACCAGCTAGTGTGGTGCAGGTTGGAAAGTGACTAACCACAGTGCACATTTTTCATACTCAACAATATGTTGCAGTTATCCCCGCATCTAAGGTTCATTCGCGTTGTTCTGGTTTCATGGTGATGCAGTTTTTGTCTGTTCACCCACTTTCCACTTACTTTGCGCTATATATAAGCAAATCTTAGGCGTATATTATGCCGCTGGCATTTAGCATATAATAATTAAGAAACTTCACGGTTTAAAAAAAAAAATGTTTCAATAGCAATTTTTTTTTTTAAAAACGCTTTTTTCCCTTTTTTAAAAAGTGTATATACATATACTATATTGCAGTCACTTGTTTGCACATAGAATAAAGTAAGATTTTTTTGTTCCAAGAAAGGAAGTTGATGGTTTAGTTATCTTTTTAAAATTAAATTGGTATATATGTGTATGTATTCTAAGGTTAATTTTAATGCGGTATTCTTGTTTTAATGTTTTATGTTTGCTGTTATTCACAACAAACACTTTATTGACATTTCCACTCTAATAAGAATGCAGGACTAGACACAAACCATAATGCTACAATCTTCTGTATAGAAAAAGCTCTGTAACATATAAAATCAGATTAGATAGTCGAATGCAAAAGCTTTAACTATATAGAATCTATATGCAAACGTACGAAAAAAGATTGACTCATTCGTGCAAAAAAATCAATTTAGAAGCCCATTCATGAATTTACAGAGCATTCTCTTTTGTGATTGATCTCTTGTAACCCGTCTCATTTTATCACTGGCTATCGGTCAAGTTATGATAATGCCATATTAGAAATATAGCGTAACTTTTGTGTACTGATGTCAGCAAAATTTGAAAGATTTCAGCCATTCAAAGGGATAGGACCTCTCGTAACTCGTGAAAACTTGTAAATGGGTTGTGATAGATATGTATGTTTGATTTAATTGTTGATATAGTATTGCTGTGCAGTGCAGGAGACAACTAAGTGTAGTAGAATAATGTAAACACTATAATTCTTGCATCGAAAAGCATGTATTATAGATTGAATAACGACTTGTAATATAACATGATATATTCAGATAAAAACGATGTCTATAAATTACGAAACAAAAATTGTATATTTGGGATTGCGTCCGGGAATTTGCATATCATTTTTCCCTTTCGATGACAGGTAAAATCATAAACGTTTTTAAGTCCAGTATGCAGCAAGTGTGTCGGAGACCGTCATAAAAATTAAACGCGGCGTCAGCATAAATGAGTCATGTCCACTATGCAGTGTGATAGTTATAAAGCGTTCTGTATATATATACAACACGGCTTCAGACTAAAATTTTGAAGACTTAGTGTACATTGTGATTGTTTGTAACCTTCTTGTCCATACAACGTGGCGTCGTACTAATATTTTGAGGATACCTTTCCAGCGTGTTTGTCGGTGACTTTCATGACTATTAAATGTTTCCAATATTCAGTGTGCCAACTGTTATATAATTTTAGGGACAATAACACTTTAAGTTTGATTTATTATCGACACATATGTTGTTTTTAGTCATACTTTACGGCGCGCAACACCACATGCTCAGTTAAACTCAAAACCAAAGTCATTATCATTTTACATCTATTTTTTATTAAAAAAGAAAAAATAAATAGTTACCGTCATAGCAGCTTTGCACGGACGCGCGTGAGCGCATTATATATTAGCTGAGCTCAATGCCCGTGCTTTTCTAGGAGTAAGCAAAATACAAATTTTAAAAAATTGTATTTGAGTCTCAAATTCCCGTAACAAAATTAGTGATGAGTACAAACTCGTCACTAAATTTGTAAAGCAATAAAAAAAATATTAAAAAAAACCAACTTCTCAATAATAATCGCGATATGTGTGTTAAGACAAAAGAAAATACGATGAATGTAAAAATTATCAATTTCTTTTATGCAATATAATGTTTTCTGATGCCAAAAAATAGTAATATATGACTATTAAAAAGAAAACACAGTCAAGACGTAATTTCAAACAAATATTAATGGTTTGGGAAAATAAAAAATGGTTTTCTTATTAAAGGAGCAACATTAGCAGACATAGAAATAACCAAAACACACACATACATCCATATACGCCTTTCCTCTGCCAAACATACTTACACAAATAAACAATAGTACAGTTATTAACCGAAGCACATAACATGCAATCGCATTATTATAGAAAAATCCACATTTAAAAAAATAAATAATTTTATATTTAAAATAATAAAACAAAAATAAGCTTTACTTTTCGTCTACCCATTAATCCACATTATGCAATTCCTTACTGTCCTGAATGTACTTATGTGATTACAATTTTGATATGTTTTTTAGTTATATAATACGTATGTGAATATTGATGCCTATGGTAGAGGGGTTTTTGAATAATGTATATGTGATTGAAAGTAGTGGTAGAATCGCAAGGTCTGGGCTTTAATTTACAATGCTTGTTTAACTTAAGGTATTCAAAAAATATGTCAGTGGCTAAAAATTGTATTGCTGCCACCCAGAGCTTGGCATTATTATTAACTCATGTCCTTACAAATAAAGAAAACACATTCAAATAATTCATAAAGTTTACCCTCTTTATAAAAATAACCATTCTTCTTATTAGCCCCACACATACACCAAAGTATTTAACTGATACATTTTACATTTGCTTATATAGATTACTGAGCGTTTACTTTCCATAAACCTTTTTTTGAAGTCAGTTCATAGAGATATCGATTCAAAACACTCACTTGTATTAAGTAACCACCTAAGGTAAAAAGAATATTAAACTTAACAAATATATGCAATTGTTTTCTATGACAAATTACCTGTTAAATGCTCCAAATGCAGTTCCGTGTGCATTTTTCTATTACGAAATTTAAATTTATGTAATTTTCATGTATTTATAATCGCGTAAAATGTTTGCCTCCATCCGATTATTTCTAAAAAATGTATATTAGATGTAAATTTGATACATTGTCTACGCTTCAATCAATTTGTCACAAAAATTTATATAGTTATTCAACATTGACTAAGATAAAATTAGTTCGACTTAGTTTTGGACAATTTTCTTATTGAAAAAAGAAATATTAAAAATCTTAGAAAGTTTGAATTTTATTTACCAAAAAATATTCCTCATATTAGCCCCAATCTTACCCAAGTACTTATTATAACTATGCATAATGCAATTTGCTTTTAAAATGCGACTGTAAGGTCGTTTAAATGTTTATTTGCCATTGTATCGATCATGAGAGCAGTCTAATTCGCTAGGGCTCAATGTTTGTCATATGAAAGATAAAGTAAAACAATTTCTGAAAAAAATGATTACAAATTTCACCTTTCAAAAACACTTATTTAAGTCTTATTTAATTACTTCCTGTGGTCTTTTCTTGAAGCACACCAGACGTACGCGTTGGAATTTACTTGTTGTCATAATATAAGTGGTTTTTTCTTAACTCAGTCAGTAATTTTAAATATACATAAACCATTATCTTCCTAGAAAGACCTGGTGAGTTCTTTCCAATCTTTAATTTCAATCCTAGCCATCTATCAAATATATCGATAGTTCACAACTAATACAAACACACAATCGTACACACACACACACACACACACACACACACACACACACACACACAAACAGACGTACTCTCACGCACATGCACACATAAATTAACTCGCGCACATGCTAATTCATACACTCGCATTATCAAAAAACATAGTAATAATCAATATCATCAGATAAACCATTGCTATTTTTACATTGTTCCTTTTCCACCATTTAATAAAATGAAAGCTTCATGACGTCACATAATTTATTACTTTATAGCGCGCAACACTACACGCTCTGTTAATCGCATACGAAAATCATTATCATTTTACATCTAGATCAATATATTTAATTAGAAAAGAAAATAATCTAGACTTACCAGAAATAGCGGTTTTACACACATTGACGTACATGCACTAACGCATTATATAATAGACGAACATAATACCCGTGCTACCTACGGGTAAGCACAATAAGAATGACTTTATTATTTTCGTTTTTGGTCTCAAAATCAGCGTAAACGCATCAAGATATTAGAGTAGGACTGAATACTATAATGAGTTCCCAAATGAGGTAATATAACAATTAATTCTGAGTTCTCTTCCTTCGTTTTTAGGTTAAATATATAATTCTTATTTGTTAATTTAGGGTTTGGGTTATGTTTAGTTATAATTGTACATTTAGGATTAGGGTTAGGTTTTGTTTTAGAATTTTAATAGCTGAATTTTCCAATTTTGTGTGTGTGTGCGGCATATCAACAAAGATTGCGGCTATGATGAGATGAAACGTTAAATCGGAAGTAACCTAGGGTAGTGATAAATCAAACCCCTTTATTAAAATAACGAAACGTATGTCGAGCAAATGGAAAGTGTGATGAATTTTAATATCACACATCAATTTTGGAATTTCTGCTTTAATAACGAATGCTTTTCTATTATACCCTACCAGAATAACAAAAAGTCTTTAACAGTTACTCAAATCTAACGGGCAGGGCTAAATTTTCTTCACATAAATCAAAAAATTAAAACAATATCTTTTTTTAAAAGCGATTCCTGTTGCTTCTTGGAAAGAACTCTTTAAACACTCATTCCATTTAATAGTCGAAGCATAGTTCAAGAAGTAAAAGATATTTTTGAGCCAGAAAATATGAATGTGAATAGTGAGGTCTGAGGAGAGTGGAAAATATGGTTTGTTATTTTAATAGACACATTTTCTTTTCACATGAATAATAGCATAAAACAATTTTGTTCTTTTATAAAAGTCCTAAGATATTGATCTGTTTTACAATTTTTTTTTTATCATTTATAATTGCTTCCCTCTCTTTTCTTTACTAATAGAAAAAAACACTTATTAACATATACTTGTTCCACTACAATAAATGGATTTTTTCCCCTTTGTATTTACATATAAGCTTTTACATACATGAAATAAATAAATATTTTTAAAAAAAGATTCTTTCTAAAAAAGTTGCTTCGTAGCTTTTTTCATCTTTTAAAACAACTCATTTTAAAGGTCTAAATACATACCATGTACTATTTAAGGGTTAGATTGCAGATAAGAATGGTTACAATATTCAATTCTTCAAAACAACGTGGAAAGTTTCACAGAAATCAGAAACATAGTGAACCGCATGAATACACATTTTTATTTCTGTTGTATAATATTGATCTAAAAAAAAAAAACATTTTGACAAAATAAGCTGTTTTATAGAGTGTTTTTTTTCTACAGAACACGCACTTTCTAATGCTAGATGTTATATATAAAGTACACGCCGTGATATTTCTTAATACTGCATATACTATAGTTCAAAGAATAGTAATGTCGTTACCTCTTAAAAAACTGTTCTTAATATTACATTTTTCATGGTAAAAACTCTTCAAAACATTTGTTCTATTTCCAGGCTAACCATTCAAACGAATAGAATAGTTTTTAAATATCTTATATTAATCATATGAATATTAATGCTAAATGAAGGTAAGTATTGGGATTATTTATTTGAAAGAGACACTTTGAATCGCCAGGTTTTGGCTTGAAATTAACCCTGATAGGTTTATGCAAATTGAATAAGAATTTTAATATGTTATAGTGTTTATGTTATCCAGTATATTATTGATAACAGCCTACACCAATGAAATGCATCTTTCAAAAAGTCATAAATTTAGAACTCAATATAAAAATAACCGTTTACTTCATTAGCTACACTCTTACGCCATGCACATAATTCCTACATTTAATTCATTTCCGTCTCTAACGGTCTCAATTTTTTTTTAATTTATACGTGCCTTTTAGGCAGTTTATGAGCAATCCATACAGTTCAAAATCACGTAAACTATTTAAGCACCTGAGTTATATAAATTTTCAAAGTCACAAAATTGTTCATTGTTTTCTTAACTAATCCATTGTTTCATGCATCAAATACTGTTCTGTGTGGATGTTCTATTTATAAATTTAATTCTAGGGATTTAATGATGTTATTCGCTTGCAAAAAGTTACTTTTTTACTTTAAAAAATATTTCCAGCTGAAATATGTTTTCTGATGCCAAAATTTGCTAATATATTACAGTAAATAGAACAAGATCAAGACGGAAATTCAAACCAATATGAATGGTTTAGGAAGATAAATACTGGTAGTCTTGTTAGAGGCTTTACAAAAGTAGACTTAGAAATAACCAACACAAGCGCAACCATGTACCCCTTACCCTCCACACAAAGACTTGCATCGAAAGACAACTCTACAGTCATTAACCGAAGCGCAAACCATGGCATCGCATTTTTCTAGAAATATTCCACATAAATTGTTTTTTGTTTATTATTTTATTCGTTTTTTTAAATATAAATCTGCTTTATCATTTATCTACCCGTTAATTTAAAACAATCACTCCTTTACTGGTTATAAATGACATGTTAATGAATGACCGCAACTGCAATCTCCGCAGTTTCTTTTTTTTTATTTAGCTATATAATACGTATGTGAATAATGATTTATAAGGTAGGAGGTTTTGGAATATTGTTTATTTGTTTAAAAGTGAGAGGTTGAATCGGAAAGCTTAGGCTTATAATTTACCCTGCTTGTTTAGCCTGAGGCTTAGGCTATACAAAAAAAAAACAGCAAAAAACATACCAGTGGCTATGAAATAGTGTTGTTGACAACCAGGATTCGGCAATATTATTTATGATGCCCATACAAATTGAAAGCACCATTCAGATAGTTAACAAAGTTGCACCTCCTTATAAAAATAACAAATCCCACTTATTAGTCCCACACTTACACCAGTGTATTTAGTACCTATACATTTTTAATTTTATTATTTAAAATCCCTGAGCGTTTACTTTTAATTCACCTTTCCGTGATGTCAACTCGTAAAGAGATCGATTAAAAACACTCACTTGTATTATGTAAGGCCTAAGGTAAATACATCTTACACCAAACAGATATTTGCAGTTTTTTTAATGACAAATCACATGTTTATTGCTTAAAATGCTTTTCCGTGTACATTTTTTTATTTAGAAATTTAATTAATTTTAATTTTGATGTTGCTTTAAGCCCTCATAAAATTTTCCTTTATCCGATTATATACGTAGATGTATTAAAATTTTTTACTAAAATTTAAGTTTGATAATTCGTCTGCGCGTCAATCATTTTTTCACATACTTTTGCATAGTTATTTAACAATGACTAAGATAACATCAATTCGAAACAGATTTGTGTGAATTTATTCTTTAAAAATACAATTAAAATTTTAGAAAGGTTCAGTTTTCTTTAAAAATAAATATGCCTCAAATTAGCATAAAATTTTCCCAAGTACATATTACAAAATTTATAACAATACATAATGAATTTTGTTTTTTTAAAAAGCGACTGTAAGTTCTTTTAAATATTTTTTTCCATTGTGGCGATTCATGAAAGCAGTCTAATGCGCAAGGGCTCAATTTTTCTCAAATGAAACATAATGTAAAACAATTTCTGAAGATCCTCTCATTAACAATTTTGTTAAACATATTTAATTCCTTTTCGTGATCTTTTCTTCAAGCACCCATGAAGCACGCATTGGCAGATACATGTGTTCATAAAATTAACAGATTGTTTCTTATCCCAATACATAATTTTAACTATACATAAATCATTCTCTTCCTAGAAAGACCTTTCAATCTAAAGTTCTTTTCAATCTTTAATTTAAAAATAGCAATCTATGAAATCAATCGTTAGTTCATAACTAATTTAAAAAAAAAACAACATATACACACACACTCACACGCACACACAGATGTACTCACATACACACACATTAATTAATTCTAGCACATGCTTATTCACACACTCGCATTATCAACAAAAATGTAATAATAAATAACATCAAAAAATTCATTGCTCTTTTTAAATTGTGCATTTTTTTCCAATTTAATATAGTAAAATCTTCATGACGTCCCATCATATATTCTTTTAAGCCGCGAAACACCACATTCTCTGTTAATCTCAAAACCAAAATCATTATCATTTTACGTCTATATTTTCAATAACGTTTTTTTTAAAAAAGATTTACCGGTCAAAGCGACTTCGGACACTCTTAGACGCAGTACATAATAGACGAGCAAAATGTCCGTGTTACGCTAAGGGGAGAGCACAATTAAAAAGAACTACTTTTCGTACTTGAGACTCAGATTCTCCTAATTAAAATTTGTGATAATTACAAATGCATCACTAAATTTGTTCTCAAATTAAAATCACAATATGTGTAAAGAGAGAAAAAGAAAATATGATGAATTTAAAAAGTACCCATCCATTTTTTAAAAATTTGAGCCCTAATAACGCTTACTTTCTCAGTATAATCTATCAGAAACACACATGTCTTTAACAGTTACAAAATTCAGTTAGGCAAGGCGTAATTTATTTTCAAATGATTCATAAATTGAAAGCAATATCTTTCAATATGATTCATTTGGTTCTAAGAAAAAGCTCTCGAAAATAACGTTTAATTTCTTATAGTCTAAGCATGAATTTAGTTCAAGACAGATATCATATTTTTAGAGCCAGATAATATTTGTGAATATTTAGGCTTGGAACGCGTGGAAAATATGGTTTATTTTTTAAAAAGACACGTTTTCTTTTCAAATGAATAATAACATAAAAACAATTTTTTATTTTTTTTTTAAATGACAGATATTTTAATCTTATATTATATTGTATATCAATCATAATGGCTTCCCGCTTTTTATAATAGTAACAATTCGCTAAATTTTCGGATACTTGTACCTCTAAGAGAATTGGATTATTTTTCTTTGTATTTAAATACAAGCTTTTTTGTTTATCTTTATTTATTATTTTTTTTTATTATTTTTTTTTTGCATTGCAGTTTTTTCTGGTTATAAAATAACTTGTTATTTTTTGTCTCAGTATATGATATTTAACTATGTAGCGAGTTGAATTTCAAACAGAATGTTTTTAAAAACAAACTGATTTTTTTTTTAAAATAGGGTTATAGAGTTGAAAAAAAAAACTGCCATTTATTGAACCGCCTGATACGTCCTTTACATAAAAAAATTCAGTCTTTAGGCGAATTTGTATTTCTGTTGAATAATATTGATCTAAAAAAATTAAAACAGCTTTTTGCAAAATGAGTTTTTATAGTGAGTTTTTTGACAGAACACGCACTTTCTTAATCTATATCCTATATATAAGGGGTAATGAACGTGATATTTCTTTTCACTTGATATATTTACATTTTAAAAAACAGTACATGAAGCCTATGCCCTGGAAACGCACTGTGCTAGAATTTTACCCACGTTTTTTTATGTTTCATCATTCTTTATCTCCTTAAATACCTGTTTTTATGATCACATTTTGCATGGGAAAAACTCTTCAAATGCTATTTCCAGGCTAAGCATGACTATAATTCAAATGAATAGGATACATTTTAAATTTTAATATTATTATTTTTTTAATATTGATGCTAAACGAAAATAAATATGGGGTATATTTGTTTCAAAAGTTACACTTTAAATCGCAAGGTTTTGGCTTGAAATTTACCCTGCTAGTTTAGTTTAAGTTTTGAAAAAGTATGTAACGATTACTATGCTATAGTTTTTATGACATCCATGTTATTATTAACTGAAACTGGAAACTATAAAAAGTGTCTTTCAAAAAGTCAGACATTTTCAACTCAATATTAAAATAACAGTTTCATAGAGTTGACTGATTTAGCAAAAATTATTTCATCTTCCAATATAAAGTTTTTTCGATGCAAAAAAAAAAAGATAATATATTAAAATAATGCAAACACAGTCAAGACGTAAATTCAAAGCAATATAAATGGTTCAGGAAAATAAAAACGGGTATTCTTGTTATAGGAGAAACATTAGAAGACATATAAATAACCAAAAAAACAACAACAACAAACCAGCAAACAAACAAACAAATGCACCCATATACCCCTTCCCTCCACCCTCACCAAAAACACACTTGCACAGTTATTTACAGAAGCACTTACCATGATATCTCATTTTTATATAAACATTCTTTTTTTAAAGTTCGTGTTTTTTTAAAATACAGATAAGCTTTATTGTTCGTCTGCCTGTTAATCTACAACATCCACTCCTTGAATGTTTATGAATGACCTTTATTTATGAAAATTTGGATATGTTTTTCTTGAGGTATATAATACGTATGTGAAAATTGATACCTTGAGTAGGGTGTTTTGGGATATGTATTGTTTTTAATGAAATACTTTAGAACGCAAGGTTTGGGCTTTAATTAATCCAGTTTGTTTAGTTTAACCTATGCGAAAAGAGTATATCAGTTGCTAATAAATAAGCGTTGATATGACAATTATATTTACGTGTAAGGAATTTATTATAAGGAACAACAAAACGATTGTCGACAGTCTAATTTCCTAATGCAATTTTTATTCCTTGGCGTCTTCGATAAATAAGATAGCCACCATCGTCTGCAATAGTTTGTGGAGAAAAATATTTAGGAACTTTGTTAATGCATTCACTATTTTCCATACACGATGAATTTTGGTTTTTTTCACTGCCCAGACCATGTATTATTGTACGAATCACTGTCTAATACAGCTCTGGTTCATGATTTCTATCAGGTATTTTTACAAAAATAAAATTATCGATGTTTTCAGTTGTGTCAATTTTACAATCATTGGCAAGAATAAAGAGCATGAGTGCGTGAGGAAGTCACCTTTTCTGAAACTCAATTGTATACACATAAGCGTTAACTTGTCCAAACACTCTATATCTTGAATGAGTAATTTTAATTTGATGTTGAAAATGCGTGCAAACTAAATCCGGTCTATCACTCGGCTGTTGGCCTTCGAATCGTTAGTCTTGAATTTCTGGCCATTCCTTGTGTTGCAACTGTAGCCATTGCATCATGGAATTTTTCTCTCATATTTTCAACACGAAAACGGCTTTGCTAATTTCTAAAGAAATTAAGATTATCTGCCTCGACTTATAGATGAGAATCAACGACCCACTGTTGAAACAATTTTCCACCATGTAGAATCGGATTAAATCCATTGACTCTGAATGCTTTTTAAGCAACTTTCAATTGTAGAGGTGATATATGAGTTCTTAAACTACCAGGTCGATTTTCAAGATTTTTTTTTGCATATTTAGTTGCCAGCCAGCCACACCGATAGGATAGAACAAACATATATCATTTGATCTCAATGTAGACTCAGAATATTTAACTTAAATATCGGTTGATCTGCATCTAATGGATGCAGTGAGCTTTAAGAAACTGCGCTATAGAAGCGTCCTTTATAAATACATAAATAAATATACTTTAAAATATCTTTCAAACGGTTGCTCATCATAAGCGAAACGAAATATCATAGCCACTTCGTCGACAGTCGGTTAATTATATATTTGTCGATCAGTGTTGCGGTCATGTCGAAATGCCATATTGACCGTTGGTACCAATGATTATTTTTTTTCTGCTCGTTCTTTATCTTCTTGTTCGATTTCATCTAGCATACGATACGCTTTTGCATAATTATTATTCTGTCGAATTATATCATCTATATTTTGTTTGATATTTTTATTTAGTCTTTGATTTGCTTGATGTTGCATTCTTTTACCATTTGCAATTGCAGAATCGATTACAAAAAGTTGACTATATTTTCTTTGAGCTCCATTTTCTGGATACATGTTCCCACTCCGATAACAAATCTGTCCATGAACTCGGAATACATAAGGCCCATATCCAGATAAATGATCGACCTGTGCACCAATGGAGGCAAATGATAAAGATGAATTAGATGTTCTTATATTTTTATAAAAATGTCGATAATGTGGATGTCCTGGATTACTAAAATTCTCTTCATGAAATATGGGAAAATCTCGTCTTTGTCGACCATCTACCTCAAGCAAAACAGTTCCCTTCTAGCAGGAATATTTAAAAGTTCCATCTGATAATTTTTCCGTGTGAAAATTCAGAGATGCACAAAACTCACATTGTTGATCCATTACACCACAACTATGAATTTCCACCTCATATTCAATTAATATTTCTATTTGTTGGGATAGTAGAATGACGTCTGATTAAGGACGTTAGAATTTGCCCTGCAAGTTGAACTCGTCAAGTTGCTGCTTGATTTTCACATACTTGCAATGTCGAATGGTACGGAATTTTTGTTGTCGTGCTGCCCCTTGTCGTGCTCGCCGAGTTTCCGCCTGCTGATTTGATTTCTCCAATCGGCGATTGGCACGGGATCTTTGTTTTTGTGCTGCTTTTTGTGCTCGCCGGACTTCCACCTGCTGATTTGATTCTTGCAATTGTTGAATGTTACGGGATATTTGCTTTTGTGCTGCTTCTTGTGTTTGACGAGTTTCCGCCTACTGATTTGATTCTTGAATTCGCCGATTGGCACGTAATCGTTTCATTCCAGCTTAAGCTTGAACTCGTGTTGCTGCTGTTTGTTTTGACTATGGCGTTATCTCAATCTTTGTTGTTAACGACTCAGTCGTGAAATCCGTTGCTCTCGAGTTTAATAATTTATGTAAGAGTACAAACAATTAAATTTTTTAAATTTTTTTTGTGTGGAAAATCCCGTGTTTTTGGACAATCTAGCTCCAGGGAAACATTTCTCATAAATGGAGCAGCAATTTTTATGCGGAAGTTCAAAAAGAGTTATTTGTGTGCATAATTTTTTTTAATATCTTTTTTTTTTAGTGGTGCGCATTCTAAGAGAAAAATCGAAGGTATAATTTAAGTTTCAAGATTAACAGAGCATGATGTGTTTCTCGCAGTAAAATATTGTATGACGTCCTTTTTATTTTAATTCTCGAAAAGAGAATGAAGTAAAAAAAATCATGTTAAGCCTGGTACCTATTGGAATTCAGGACGTGTTAGCGCATTTTCGTATTATGTATCAGTACTTATGTTAGATATCAGAATTATGTAGTTATCAGTAATTGTGTTTAGATTTTAGACATATTTTTATGAATTGTCTTCTGTAATGAATATACCTGACATTTTTTTTATTTAAAAGTCATTTCTTTACATTTAAAAAAAATATATTATTTTCTCTTTAATCCAACTACAAGTCACCACAAATGATGACGTAAAACTCTCTAAACTTTTACACATATTCTAATAACGTCAACTAAAAAAAAACTACTAATTATTTTGCACCCTTTCGCACCACTCTTCAATGCTTGAAGAATTGTGCATTCGACTTCCGGCAATGGCGGCCGTTCCCTGCGCTAGTGTTATCTCTCGATTCGAAATATTTTTTGGCAGTTTTAACGGGGTTTTTAAACGGATCGAGTAACTGAGTGTTGATGCACAAATGGCAGGTCAGGACATACAAAAAACATATATACATCATGGGTCTATGATTTATGGATGCTGTGATCAAGGGTGATGACAGATGGACGGACGGACGGACGGACAAAACGGGTGCAATAGCGATTTCGACATCTCGAAAATGCGCAAAAAAAAGCACTTATTCGAACGCATGTAAAAGCATTAACTTAAGTTACTTGGGCTTTTGAAAAAAGTGGGCGCAGAAGACGCCCTTGAATTCCCTTTATTAACAATATAAGCTATTAAATTCCACAAATGACACAGACACAGCAATATCCAAAGTAGTGTCAAGAAAAATTTTTTTTTTTTTTTAAAAAAGGAGCGATGTAAAAAAGCCTTTAATAGTTCGGTTGATTATATAGTTTAAAATGTTACCTAAAAATAGTTGGGCTACTGAAAACAGTGAGCGCTTCAGGCATCACGGTGCTCGAGCTCAACCTAGTGTATTAACCTAAATAATGAAAGTAGTTTTCAAAATAGATATATATCAGGTTTTTTTATTGTCTCTTTTGTCTGAAAGCCGCCTAGTAAATAATCAGAAATGTGGAGACAAAGAGAGAAAAATTAAATCTCATTTACATAATGATCAATTTTATGCCAACTTTTAAAAATAGTTTTTTAAAGTATTTTTTCAAGGCCATTTTTTAGTAGAGCAATTTCTAAAACATGAATAATAATGACATAATCATTATAATAGTATGCATAGCGAATTGCACACATCATAATGTGATGCTACAGCAAATAAATTTTAAGTTCGATTTATTCACAAATATTGCTGAATATTCAGCCGGAATTAAACAGTGCTCACCAAATAATAATGTAGCACATTGCGTTAAAAAAAAAAAGATTATTTCACTGTAGTGTGATCCACATCAAGCATATTTGTGATTTGAAGCCGTTTAAGCTTCACTGATAATTATGACTTGTCAGTTTATTTACCCATTTGCTATATATTATAAGAACAACATTACCAAACCTTTAAAAAATTAGAATGTAAATTTTTAAACATGTTAATAACAAAGAAATTATATTTTGCACGAAACGTTGTAAACAAAGTTAATCGTCTGTGATTTGAAACCATTTTAATTTCACTGAAGAATAGAACTTGTCAGCTTATTCGCCCATTTGTCCATAAAATAAGCAAAGGAAATAATAAATAATATGTGACATTCTCTTTGGAGGGTTGAGTCCTTTCAGACTCTTATAACCCGGCCTACAATACCAACGGCGAGCCTCAACATAAGGGCGTCGCCATGGAGATATTATTCCGCAGTGCAATGGCTGCCTGACCTCACCGCGTCCCCAATTGCCGCAGAACAATCGGTCAGCAGGTGTGCCACTGTCTCCTCGGCCATACCACATAAACGGCAGCCGGGTTCCCTGTTTTTGTCTAACCTGTGAAAGTAGCTGTTTGTTGGACAGTGTCCAGTCCTCATCTGAGTGATGAGGGACTGGCAGCTACGAGGCAGTTTCCACCAGGGATCTCGCTTGCGTGGTCGCGGCATTTTATCGTAAAGCGTTCGTGCCGTATCACCATTTTCCCATCCTTTTAGCCATTTTCCCATGAAATGGTCTTTTAGCCACAATTTTACCCCCAGCTGGGTCATTGGGCGTTCGATTTAGGGCTGGGCAGCACCCTGTTGTGCCAGCAAGTTTGCCTTTTCTTGCTGTGGTATCTTTGCGTGGCCTATAATGTACTGCAGGACAACCATGCCCCCGCGAGATCTAATATAGTTAACGATCTCTAGTACAGCATCGACAGTTTTCATCTCCATAGAGCTCCGACTCAAGAGTTCCAAGGAGGATCTCGAGTCGGTGAAGACTACGACTGTTGGAAAACTCTTTCGTCTACATAGGCGTAGGCGCACTTCTTTCACACCCTTGTGGATTGCCTCTAGTTCAGCGTCCCCGCTTGAAGCTAGTCTTCCACATGGTCCAGACAGTTCTGTTACTGCTGGACCTCCAGCAGGGTATTCAATTAGTGCACCGTACCCACTTCGTCCATCTGTGAAGCATGAGCCGTCTGCATAGACTCTTACTACGCCTGTACCGTAGGCTTCAATAGTCCTTAGTGCTTCTTCGTGCTGAAGCTCAACTGGACTATTTTTCCCCACCGCGGCATTTGCCAGTGACAAACGTAGATCGGGCGGAGAGTAGCTTTCGTGAGGTCCCCTCGCCGGGATCATGGATATTTTTTCCCTGCTTTTGGGTAATTTAACTGAAACCTCGAGCTCGTTGACCACATCCATAAAGGAGGGTCGTTTCAGTCGTGTGCGTTTTACCCATCTGTTTTGCATCTGAAAACAGGGTTCGTTACGATCCATTCTACGGTATCTTTCCACCGTAGTTAGTATTGCTTTCTCTCGCCGTACTTTGAGCGGTTCCACATTTGCCAAGATTTCTACCGCGGCGTTGGGTGTAGTACGTAACGCCCCACAAACCAGTCTTAGAGCTTGGTTTTGGACTCTATCCAGGTCCTCGAGCGCTGTTCTGCTCGCAAAGGCCTGGATGGGGAGGCTGTAGTCAATGGCTCCTCTCACTTTGCTGAGATAGAGAGCTCTCAGCGTTCTTGCATCGGCACCCCAATTAGTGCTTGCTAGCTTTTTCACCAGTGACAATTGGGAAGTGGTTTTTGCGCGCAGTTCACGAATATGGTTATGTAGCTGGACTTTCTGGTCCAGCCGCACGCCCAAATAAGTTGGTGCCTTGTCCCATTTCAGCCTTTTCCCACAGATGTTAAGCACAACATCATGTTTCAGTGCATTCCTGCCATTTGTGAAAATGGAATGGACGGTCTTTTGCGTGTTCACTATGAGTCTCCACTTGTTGGCATATTCCTCGATCTTATCGAGGTCGCGCTGTAGTCTGGTCTGCAAATTCGCTACGTCCCTCCCGGACGCATAGACAACCAAGTCGTCTGCGAACATCGCGCTACTACACTCGATTGACGTTTGAATGTCGCTAACGTATGCTAGGAACAGCGTACAACTTAGGGCAGACCCTTGTGGGAGTCCGTCCTGGAGTCGAGCTTCGTTGGATAAAGACTCCCCCATGCGGGTTCTTATTGTTCTATTCTCCAAGAACGATTGTATCCAACCATGCATTTTCGCTGTAACTCCCAATTTCTGGAGCTTAAACATAAGCCCAGTACGCCAGACCTTGTCATAGGCCTGTTTTAGATCGAAGAATACTGCCAATGTGTGGTTTCGCATCTGGAGCTCATTCGTGATAGACTGAACAAGTCTTATTACCTGATCCATCGGTTGGCGTCCCTTGCGGAAGCCACCCTGAGCCATAGGAATGCACTTACTTTTTTCTAGAAACCAATATAGCCTGGCGTTAACCATCCTTTCAGCTACCTTCCCAAGACACGATGTCAAGGATATCGGTCGGTAGCTGTCAGGGCTTTCGCCTGGTTTCCCCTCTTTCTGAATTGGAATAACTGTGGCCTTTTTCCACTCCTTCGGCAAAATGCCTGTACTCCATGTCCTGTTGATAAACTGTAGCAGTTTATTCTTACCTTCGATGCCCAATTGCTTGAGCATCTCATTATGGACTTTGTCTGGGCCTGGTGCTTTGCCTGTCTCGCACTTATCAAGGGCTGTTTGCAACTCCTACAGAGTGAAAGTTGCCGTGAAAACCTCTAGGTGTGGGCCTTTACTTTGCCTTAAGGCTTCCTCCTTTCTCATTCGGTTTATGGCCCGGCTTTCTTCAGTATCTCTGGTCTTCCGATTAACTTGGGCAAAGTGTTTATTTAACGCACGTGCGCGCTTTTCTTCACTTGCTTTCTTTTCCCCATCTGTTAACAGTGGGTTCGGGTTTTTTGCTTTTCCCATACCAGAGAGTGCGTTAACCAACCGCCAGACCTTTCTGCCGTCGAGATTGAGGTTTTCACACGTACCAACCCATTTTGCCTTTTTTGCCTTCTGTACGGCGTCCCGGACTTCAGCCGTCAAACGATTATACGCCCTTCGAGCATCGGGTGTCTTCAATTTAACGACCTTTTTCCGGGTCTTCGCTCGCAGCTTCACTAGCTCCTTCAGACTCTTGTTCCAATAAGGCCTGAACTTCTGTTTTCCATTCGATCTCGGTATCGCCTTCCTGGCCGCACCGAGTATTGCGCTGCACACTTTTCGGTAACTCACATCAACGTCGTCCACCTCGACGTTAAGTGATAGTAACTGTATGTGAGATTCGCTCACATACCTATCCCAGTTAGCCTTCCGAAACTGCCAATGGCGCTGCTCGCACCGTGCTTTTATCGTTATGAGCTCAAATCTCATCAATATTGGAAGATGGTCACTTCCTATCTCTGCTAAGACTTCCAGACTGTGTTGGGACACTAGGTCCGCAGATATGAGGGACAAGTCTGGTCGGGACTCGGTGCTATGTCCCACATGTAACAGAGTAGGGGGGCTCTCTGCACTTTGGAGCCTGATGAGATTTGTATTGAGGGCAACTTCCTCAATATAGCGGCCCGATGGGTTCCGGTCAGCGTAACCCCAGTCAGGTGATTGGGCATTGAAATCACCTGCTATGATCCTCTTGCCAAATATGGTCTCAGTACCAATTGGCAATGTGATTGGGTTCCTGGGACGGTTGTACACATTAGTGATCGTGTAGGCCCGATCACCTTTGTATACCTTTGTCGTAATTGTGTCAGTTTGGTTGAGGCACTCTATGCCTAGTACCTCAACCACAAGGTCGTCTCTTACCGCTGTGGTTATCCCCCGACACCTGGGGCCACACTTACAGTGATACAGCGAGTATCCTGTAAGGTGAAACGGCTTCCCTTTCAGAAGCGTTTCNTGGAAGAGTGCTACGTCCACTTCTCGTTCGTGGAGTAGCTTGAGCACTTCCTGTGTTTTGGGACGGATACCACACACATTCAATTGCAATACATTGAGAGTATGGGTTGACTGGCTCTCAGCAGCCTTTCGTACACGGTCAGTTGTTTGCTTTACAACTAGTGCCGGCCTGTCGTTCGTCACCGGCAATAGAGGAGGAGGGGTAGCCAACCCTCGAGACGCCCCGCTCCGAAGCATCTTTTGGGGGCGCGTTAGAAGGACGGCGCCACGTCCTGCGGAAGAATTCGTATTTTTGTAGTCCATTTGAGAGGGGGTTGAACAGAAGTCTTCATTCCATTGAGGACACAGCGTTTGCGCTATGTCCCTTGTCCGGAGGAACTTTCGGTCTTCGGCTTGCCGTGCCGGGCTTTGTTAGGCACTGGGAGTACAGCTCTCCCCGTTACCTTCACCAGACCTCTCGCTAAGGTCAAGCCCTCCCCCCCTACACTCCTGGGGGGTTCTGGTACATTTGACATTTCCATCTGTCAGGTTTGTTTGTTTCAGGTATAGTCGGGTCTACACCTTACTCGTCTCCCATTTGAAACCATTTTAATTTCACTGAAGAATAGAACTTGTCAGCTTATTCGCCCATTTGTCCATAAAATAAGCAAAGGAAATAATAAATAATATAAAAGCCCTGGTCATTCACTGGATGTGGAACGCTGATGAACGATGTACAACAGTCTACAGCAGTTAGGTGAAAAATCATGTGGTAATTAGCGCTGTAAAAATATTTAAAATGACGTCAATGTTAGTGTGCATCGGTGCGCAAAATACAGCCCCTATTATTAAATACGTTGCGTACATTTCAGAAAGTTTATTTCGTATTTATAAAAAAGGTGAAATTAGTTGTGCTTTTGAAAAAGATTGGCGCCTAAGGCGCCCTAAAAAAAGTGGGCGCCGCAGGCGCCGCGGCGCCCCGGCACAATCTAGTAATTAATATTTAATATTATTGTAATTAAGATCAAAATTTTTTATTTTAAGGTCAGCACCTTTTCAAGACATACTATGATTTGTCAATTTATGCGCCCATTAATCAATACTTTGTTACCTCCACATTCAAAAATGTGTAAAGTAAAAAAGGTAACTATTTACAACTATGAATAACAAAGAACTATTTATTTGGCATGACACCTTCCAAGTAAATCTTATGAAAGGATAATTGAAAATATTAAAGTATCCACAGTTAATCGAATATGAAAATGAAAGTATGTATGAGTGTGCGAGTGTGTGTGCATGTACATGACCTTTCAAAACATGTATCCCATAGTTTAGTACTCTCCTTGAATAATTATTGGCAGTATAATTGTCTATATTTCACACTCATGGGGCGCCGGTGCCCAAAATGTCAATTGTTGCTTACATTACCTTTAAAATTAGTTTAAGAGTTTGCAACTGTATAAATTGATGGATATTTATCAAAGATAATACATAAAATGTATACAGCCAATGATAAAATACTATAGGGCACTGAACTCTTAATGACCATTCCTCTGTTTTCCCTAAAACCTATAAGTTTTTATTCCCCATTCTATTATTAATGATCTCGACAAAAAAATTACAAAATACATCCTATATTGTCCAGATTAAAAATTAAAAGAGTTTCCAATTTTATATTTTTCAATAAATGAGGCCAACATAAATAATTTTGCAATATCAGCAATATAAAAATATTTGTATGCGTTTGCTACTGTGTAGGCTATATTAAGGGATCTTAACAAAATGTGTATATACAAATCTGATATCTCATATTAAATGGCTATAGGGCACTGAAAAAAATGTAACGATTTATAAAAATGAATAAGAAAGAAATGTTTATTTGGCATGAATCTTTTGAAGTAAAACTTTTCACAGGATAAAAGAAAATATTAAAGTATCAACAGTTAATCGAATATACAATTCAATATACACGTTTTAAGAAACTAAATTAACGTTTTCATTATTTTAAGCTCATCATCCTTTACAGTCATGTATTAAAATTAGGACTGAGGATATTAACAATAAATTTCACGATTAATCGGTAAAAATTGCTAGTAAAATTTAAAATAAATAGTTTTTATAACGAAAAAAATATTTAAAAATAATAATTGTTTTACTTAATAATAATGAAATTTAAATTTATTGAACATTAAATAGATATACGTATATTTAAATAGAATTTATATCTCTTAAAAATACTGCTATATTTTTTTTATTAAAAACATAAAATATAAGCTGTGGGCACTCTATGAAATTTTCATGTTAAATAACGTCATAAATATAATGTATCTTATTCATTTCTGTTTTATTAATTGAATCCAGTAACAATTTTAATCATTTTTGGTGCGCTGGTTTCTAAAATTAGTAGCGTCATCGGGACATAAACTGCTAATTATATATATTTGATTGAGTAAATTTGGTGCGCAGCTATCTAAAAATAGTAG
This sequence comes from Radix auricularia, assembly GCA_002072015.1. NCBI lineage: Eukaryota > Metazoa > Mollusca > Gastropoda > Lymnaeidae > Radix > Radix auricularia. Next base: position 532,299 of record MUZC01000931.1, read on the forward strand.
CGTCACAGACAAGCCAAACAGACAGATGTTACAAAACATACATTTCGAATTATATATATATATACATATATATTTATCTATATGTATATATATATATATATATATTTAGAGAGAGAGAGAGAGAGAGAGAGAGAGAGATTAGCGCATTATATACAAGATTTCGTATCAACTGCAAGTTGCAAATTTCTATTTGGTTGTGACGGACCTCATTTAAAAATGAATAGTACGCTTTAAAAAGTATCACTTGTCACATGACTAAATACTTGATCTAAAAATAAACTATGAGTTAGAGAAAGAAAATAGTGTGTGAGGAAACTTTCAATGATTTATTTAAAGCAAGTATGTAAATTTTAACATTGCGTTATGGACAGGTTTCATGACGTTGTACCTACATTCACTAGGACTCAAACAGATACATTTTTTTCATCTTTTATATATTTAAAAAGTAGTATTTGTTAATATTTATTAATATCTATGTATTAATAAACAATTTTTAAAGTTCCAAAAAAAAAATCATTTCAGATGACGATTATGTTCCGTATTTCGTCGCTAATGGTCATAAAGATCTTCTTGTAATAGACGCTGGTCGATATGTCACACTTGAATGTATGACGTCGGTCAATCGGGGCGTTGATCTTCAGATAGCTAATAGAGAGAAATGGCTAAAGAATAGTCTACCATTTTATACTTTAAAAATGCAATCATGTAATGATGCTGGAATTTATAGTTGCAAAGGTGCTTTTCGTGATTCAAAGATTTTTCAGCTTGAAATCGTTGTGAACTGTAAGTTTTATTTAATGTTTGTATGTGTCTTATAATTATCAGAATTCATGTTAAAATTTTTAAAAAGATACTGACTTTAATGACTGAAACTTGCATTAAAAATACTTTGATTAGGTTTTTTTTCTTTCAGAAAACACATTCTGCTCCAAATGTATAGAATTTTCAGCAGAAAATTAGGATTTCAGTTAACGTTGATGAATCACGCAAAACTATTTCAAAACAAAAAATTTATTTCAATTATGATCATAATTTAAAATGTTGTTTTAAAATAAAAATATTTGTAAATGTCAAGTAAAATGAAATAGAGAATAAAATGACGCTAAGGCACCCGTGCACATGGTTGCTGGATATGCGTTTCTCATTACGGCTGAATATTTTAATACAGGTCGTTTTGAATATACATTTCCATATTTATTTTGATTGTTTGTATATAAAGGGAAATACAACTTAACAAGTTAACACAAAATTTTAATTTGGATCCTGTCAAAAGGAATAGAAGTTAGGAGTTTATTACCCATTAGAGTTTTATCTAGTTTAAAACAGATTTCGTAAATAATACCCTAAGCCATGTGTATAATGCCGTTTTATATCTCATTTAAGAACAGCATTACGGGCCCGGCACCTGATAAGTTGTTTTTTAAAACTTTTACTTTGTACAATTTTATTGGGCGTACTAAAAATATTCCCATATTTTAATGACCGTCGAACAAAACAAAAATACTATTAATAGGGCTTAAAAAACTTAAAATGACCCAGAGGCCCTAAGATATTAAGTTCAAGAAAACACTTCATAATTTTATATGGATATAATACATATATTTCTTTGTTGATTTGTTCGTAAAAATGTGTGAGAGATTTCATTATTAACATTACTAAGTGTTTACAAAAAAGAGATTATGGGCCCTCGAGTCTAGTAAGGAGAAATATCATTTCTTTAATGCTCTATAGTATTTTAATGTATTCTATAATTTTATTTTTTAGTTTTGTCAAAATCCATTTACACAGTATTAAAAGATTAAGCAAGTTTAATTTAGCTTATATAGGTAAACAAAGTACAATTAATCCACCAACCGACCAGTGAGTAAAAAATTTAAAATAGTTTTGTTACCCGTTTCCATTACGAAAGGAGACTCAACATCTTCTCAAAATGTCATGTTAGGTTGGAGAGATTTAATAAAGAGTTCCCTGATGCACAATTAAGAGAGGAAAAAAAAAAAGCAACAAAAACATGTCAGCCTGACCAGTGTTTGAAAATTATGTTTAGTTTTCAAAGGCCAGCAACAGGGGAGCTTACTCGACAACATAATGGATAGTTATGTTTTTTTCTAAATGGGGAAATCAGTGAGTTTGTGATGATTCAGTTTGTTTATAATAATCACATAATTGGTTTTTTTTTAATATTTAGGTTTCAAACATCCCCCCCTCCCTTTCAACAATGATTTTAAATTTCATTTCGTCAATTATTGTCGTGAGTGTATTCTCAAATATCACCCAATGTTTCATGCTTCTAACTACACAGGAAGTTGGAGAATTAGTGATTTGCCTTTTTTTGTCTAGGAAAAAACACAGTTGCCTCTAGTAAGGCATACTTAAAATACCCATTAACATCCTAGCATTGCGTGAGTTTACTTCACAAATTTCCAATATGAATGTTAAGACCTACACGAGAAATCGCAGGTTTGGGAATTTTAGATATTATATAGAATATATTAAAGGCTAGAAAAATACATTAGGGACCCCGGACATAAAAACAGTCGAATTTGTTTTTATAACAGATGTTGATTTATTATCTTCATTAGTGTCTTCTACAACTTCCCAAACTTTCATGCTCTTAAAAAAAGTATACGAATTGGTAACGTTTATTTATTATATATCTTAAAGAAATGGAATACTGCATTTTGACCTCCTGTGATAATGTTTTTTTTTCGAATTTTACTATTGCAGATGAGTAATTAACAACTTCTCAAAGTTTCATACTTCTAACTCCTCGCGGAAAAATAGAAATTAGTAATTGTCAATTTTCGTATAGCTCACTTACGGAAAAAATATTTTTTTCCCCGGCTTGCCATGAGTAGAAATTATAAAACTCATTTTAGCCAAATAACATTGTGATGGTGCGCTGAAAAACCTTTAATTTTTCAAAAAGTTTCAATTTTTTACCTACACGAAAAGTTGAAGAATTAGTGATAAAACTTCGATTGAGTGTCAGGGCTTAGTTTTTTTTATTAGTGTACTGGAAACAAAGCTCATCAAATGACGATAATAAGATTAGGGTGATCTGTGAATTTCATGGTAATGCAGCATACTGACTCCAAAAGGAAAAATTAAACTTAACCAACCATTGTTTCAAAAACAGGCTTTGTCTAGAGAACCTGTTTCCCAATAACAACAACAACCTAACTCTCGCCGTTTAAACCAGAGAAACATTTGTTTGGCGTGTATACTGTTATAAATAATAGTTATAATAAACATACGTAAGAAACAAAGTTTTTGACTACACATCCAAACGCACACCATTGAAAACAAACTTTGAAAAAATACTTCACCAAAATAAGTTGTTTTCAACGTCATTGTCGATTTTTCAATATATAAATATATTTATTTATTATCAGTTGGCGATTGGCTTTAGGAGTCTGTAGGAGCTTCAGGGACAAATCGCTATCGAGTATCGAACATAAAGAATAGAAAATGACTTTTATCTTTAGAGATTTATTTATATATATATATATGTATGTATGTATATATATATATATATATTTATATTAAAACTTATTCTGACTAACAAATATATTCATCAGGATACTAATTGAAATAAGCTATTGTTTGGAACTATACATTTTACACCCATACGGCCCAGACCCTTTTTTAGTTTTTTAAAAAAGGAATTTAAATAGTAAAAACATCTTTTAGGACAGGGGTCCCATATGTCATATTTTAACAATAGTTACGTAAAAGATAATTTAAAAAGTGTCTACTAAGTAAATGAACAATTTATTGACCAAAATGGGATATTAAAAAATTATAAAATTTCCAATAGGGTAATGAACTTCTAACGTCTGTTCTCAGAAGGTTATGTATATATCTTTAGTATATCCATCATGATCTAGATTGATATCAAAGAGTTCTTGAATTAAAGTTTACCGGTTCTAAACGCTATCTGAAATCTTAAATTACCGCAGCAAAACACGGGTAATTAGCTAGTATATATATATATGTATATATATGTGTGTGTGTGTGTGTATTATGATTAATAAACCAAAGATTCATATCCTTAGGATTCGAAACGTCTGGGGGTTACAACTTTCCGGTTAGTTAGAAATTGGACAAGGCTAAAAATTCCGTTAACAAATCGACCGAGTTTAAGGGATCGTTGGGTCAAAAGATTTTATGATCGTATAGATTGCTTCGTACAATCAAATGTCTATTTGTATAGGTTGAATCATTATAATTTTTTTTAAATGTGTGTAATGAACAGATATGTTGACCTTGACTATTGCTTTGCAAGCCAATCATATAACTTAGCACATGATAAAAATCAAATGTTGGTAATTTGATTGGTTTCGATGTGACTTAACAACTACGAATGTTGGATACATTTTTTCGGGTCGCATTGCTGCAATAAAAAAATAGTCCACTTGCTTAAACAAATAAATTTACATAGGTAAGCTAGGGTAATATAACTTAAATTGATAGTCTTTCGGTTGTATTTTCCCTAAATTTTAATTTTTCTTCTTTAGTTTTATTCTTGAAGATCCCTTAAAATATTTATCTAAATGTTATTTTTTAAGGAAATTATCTATACTAATAAAAGCGAAAGCCCTGACTGACTGACTGATTTTTCATTATCTCTCCAACTTCCCGTATAGATAGAAGCAGGAAACTTTAGGAAGTTGTTGAGTACCGTCTGACTAAGAAAATTGGTGAATTTGTTTTAAAAATCACGCTCATGTGGGGCCGGATGTCCAAAAAAAATTTTTTCAACATCACTAATTCTCCGAATTCCCGTGTAGGTAGAAGTATGAAACTTTTGCAAGTTGTTGGATACCCACGAAAAATGAAATTGGCGACATAGAATTTTTATAAAAATCTCAACCATGGTGGCGAAAATTTTTCCCCGATATGGGCTCTATAAAAAAATGAAAATCTCCAGTTTTCTTATTTCTCGTGTAGGTAGACGCATAAAATATTTGTACATTTTTTGAGTATATGCCCTACGAAAATTTGAAATTTTTCCCACTTATTATGGGCCCTGGTCCCAAACACGTTTTTTTTCTTATATGAGCTATATTAACATTAAAAATTACTAATTTTTCTGTTTCCCGTATAGGTAGAAATATGAAAATTTATAAATTTTTAAGTACACGCTCCCGGCGAAAATTGGCCAAAAAATGTTAAAACTCTCTTTCATGGGGGTCGTGAGCCCAAATATAATTTTTATTATATTAAAGGCGGCTGGGTAGCGAAGTCAATAGTGCGCTAGTCTCACAAGCTGAGGTGCGTTGGTTCAAGCCCACGAAAAGCCACTGTAAAAATGTTGTGCAATGACTAACGCTTAGGCTGGGGTTACACTACACGCGAATTCGCTCATCTAGTCGCGCATCTGAAACCTCTTGAAAAACAAATGCAATAACATATAGTGCGTGGTTACACTGGCAGCGTAAAAACGCCAGTATACGCGCTTATACGCGCGAACAATTTGATTTTTTCTAGCGCATCGCGCGAATTGGCTTTCAAAAGTCAACAAATGGCGGAAATTTTGTGCCACTTCGTCTCATTTTATGTGTGTAAATACTGATTTAATCAATAAGAATTAGCTTTCATGCATGATTTTCAACATTTAAAACAGTATATTGTAATTTGAAACTAAAATCATGTTGATATTTATTATGGATATTGACAAGTTAAGTTCATGAGTCGTGAGCCCACTCTCCTGCCTCAACGTCGTCGAAGTGCGACAATACTAGTAATAATACTAGGTAATAGTAATAGGAATTCGGGAAGGAAACTTTGGCGGCTTGAAATTGCAGACTTAAATAATTCTACAAATAAGTAAGCCAAAAATATTATTGTAGATTTTGTTTATTTAATTCAAGCTAGAATGAGTCTAAAAATAATTGTAAAAATATTAATTTTAGGACTACATCAAGTCAGAGTGGTTAAAAATTGAATTAGGTCAAGACGATGAAACACTTGTTTCACTATTTAAACAACTTTAGTTCAAATTAATAATTAAAGCTATGCAGTTATTTGAGTTATTTTTCATATTCATAATATATTATTTATACTTAAAATTTACTATTAATATTTAATGTTATAGTTATAATTCAAAATTAATATTTAAATTTAAAATGTTTTAATTTTAATAATATTTTAAAATTTTAAATTTCATTGAAGGAATTTAAATTTAAAGTTAAAGAAAACAACAAGATTGATTTTTTAAATTAAAACTATACTATACTACTAACTAATACTGTTTTTCTGCTACTCTGACTCTGGTAATAAATTAGTAATAGTACTAATAATAGTAATACTACAATTCTAATAGTAATAGTTACTAAACTTACTATGCTAACTTACTTAGTTGACTAGTATTAGTAATATTATCAAAGTCAATTTACAGAGAGAAATACAGGTCCAATTGACATTAGACCCTGCCTTATACTTAGCCTATATTATTTTTTACTTATAACTTATACTATTACAAAAATGTACTATTAGTTTTCCAGTATAATGTCATATATAGTATTACAAATTAGTATAAGTTGATAGCATTACTATTACTATTCTGTAGTTTTACAGGTTGTAAAACAGTGGAAATATATTACTTTTTATCTAAATGACATACATGTAACTGTTGAATAATTTATTCAATTATATTATCAATGTGGTAATTTTAAAAAGTTGTGGTTTAACTTGAACGTTTAGAACTTATTATGAATAAAAAAAATTTCAAGCCTAATTTATATATATATGAATATGTGTAAAAGCAAGCTTTTTCTTCTTTTCAGCTAATGTTGTAGAAACAAAATGGCAAAGCTTGGGGGACAAATTTTATACAGAGGCTTTTTAAAACAACAAGACCTCTTACAGATAGGCAAGCTAGACTTAATGGGGAAAACTGTTTATGGAAATTCTATACCCAGCTACTATTCCTGTTGGATGTGTTCTCTTTAAGACACGGAAGGTTTATATACAATTTCCTGACATAAATTCAGGAGAAGAGAGAAAAGAAATGTTATGGCATTATCGGAAATAA
>MUZC01000931.1:541928-586499 GCA_002072015.1 Radix auricularia
ATATATATATATATAGCCATTAAAGTTATAAAAATTTCACTAACAAAACTTGTACACATGACATTGATATTTGTCAATTCAAGTTGTTCAAAAAGTAGTTAAATAATGTTAATTAAATTTACTTTACTTTAATAATTATTAGTCTTATTTAATAATTTAAAATGATTTTTTTTTTTCAAATTCAAATACAAAATAACTTTCCTCACCTCAGTATTTAGTGCTTTAAGGCAAGGCAGGCCAGTCTTTCTTCGGGAGAAATTTATTTCCAAAATTTGTCGTAGGGTTTTTTTTTTAATGGGTGGTCTCATTCTATTTAATTTTTAAACAAATGATCTAGGTCTCATCCTGAAAAATTAATTAAAATAACGCTACTTGGACGACTAACTAAAACTAACTTCTTCGGTGACTCTATGCTAGGCACTCTAGTCTAGCGCCAGCGGCCTAGGCCTTTAATAATCATTTAATCATAATTAGAATAAGGAAACAATGTTTTATGTTATTATTATTACTATTACTATTACTATTACTATTATGTCTATGTAATATGTTGCGATCGAATTTCAAAGTAAATGAAATTCAACACTCTAACTCACTATAAATAAAGATTTGGGTTTAACCACATGTCACTCTGATCTTAACCAATCTAATGAAATAATGGGGGAGATTTATTTGATTTTTATATACATGTATTCTAAATGTTATTTGCAAATATTATTGATTAAATAACAACAGTGGTTGTTAAGCTAAACAAATAAAAACGAAAGTAGACAATGTCTATATAAACACACAAAATGTGTGTTTAAATAGCGAAAAGGATAAAGGTTAAAGTTTGTTGTCAAGACAAACAATGTAATTCGCGCGATATCTGCTGAAACAAAAGCTTGCAGTGTAACCACCTTAAAAATTACTTTTCAGATGCGCGTTCGCGCGTATACTAGATGAGCGAATTCGCGTGCAGTGTAACCACAGCCTTAGAAAGTCCTCCGCTGACCAGAAGAGGGATGGGCGCCGTCAGTGTCTATTAAGCCCGAGAATATTCTAATGGAAACATTAGAATCCTCTACGACCTCGATAAAAAAAGGTTATGGGACTAAAAAAAAAAAAAAAATTAAATTAAAACTGGACTCATCACTAATTCTCCAATTTTCCGTGTAGGTAGGAGCATGAAATTTTAGTTAGGTTTTGGGTAACCTATCACGACGAAAACTGGTGAATAAGAAATTGAAAATCTTCTGGGTCCGAAGACCCACATTTTTTTTTTTTCCTTTTATGAGCTATATGAAAATGAAAATCACTAATTTTCCTATTTCCCGTGCAGTTAGAAGCAGGAAACTTTTGAACTTTTTTGAAGACTAATATACTACAATAGTTTGACCAAAAAAAAGTTACATTTCCCGATCATGGGGGCTGGGGTCCCCAAATCTACTTTGTCATTATATGAGCTATATAAAAATACAAAATCACTAATTCTCCCTTTTCCGTATAGGTAGAAGAATAAAAATTTTAACTATACGCTCCCGAAGTAAATTTTCTTAAGATAATGTGAAATTTTCCTCTAAGAGGGAGCCAGGGGCCGAAATATATATTTTTTATTATATTAAAAACCGACTCATCACTAAGTATTCAATGTTCCTTGCAGATATGAACATAAAACTATGGAAAAATTGTTAATTACCCTCTCACGACAAAAGCTGGTGTAAAAAAATTTAAATACGCACTCGTGGGGGCCGGGGCCCCAAAAACGTTTGTTCCTTTAATTTTAGTTGTAAAATTGAAAATCTATAATTATCTTCTTTCCCGAATAGGTAAAGACGTGCAACGTTGGGGCTGGGGGGGGGGTAAATAAACCTGCACGATGGTAGCCAGTGAAACATATTTAAAATATCCCTTACTGAGGGCCTGGGGTTTAAAAAAAAATTTCATGCACTCACTCAATCATCACTAATTTTCCAAATTCCTTTGTAGGCAGGAGCATGAAAATAAGGGAAGTCGTTGAATACCCTCTCACGACAAAAATGAAATTTTAAATTCCAAATTATGTGATGCTGGGGTCCCAAAAACTATTTCTCTCCAGCGGTAAGAATTCAAAATCACTAATGGTCCTTTTTGCCGAGTATGTAGAACTTTAAACTTTAAAAAAAATGTTAAGTACACTTCCTCGATGGTAATAAGTGATATATATTTAAATTATCACTTACTGCATGCCGATGCCCCAATGTAGTTTTAAAAAAAAATTAAATGAACCATTAAAAACTGAAAATTACTGCTTCTCTCATTTTCTGTGCAGGTAAAAGTATAAAGTCTTCTGTATTTGTTTAGTAACAGCCCGCGATGGTAATTAGGAAAATATTATTATTTTTTTTTTAATTTTCACTCATGATATGGCTAGGGGCCCAAACCTTTTTTCCCTAAAAAAGGGCTATATAAATCTATATCAATTCTAACTCTTCAGTGTTCCGTATAGGTAGAAGCTTGAAATGTGGGTAAGTTGTTGAGTACACTCCCGCCATGGTAAGAGGAAAAAATATTAAATCCTTTCTCACAAAGGGGACGATTGCCTAAATATAGGTTTTTTCTCATAATGAGCTATATAAAAAGACGCATTTTTCAATGTCTGAATTTCAAATTTACCGCAGAAAAGCGCGGTGAAATTGCTAGGATATTTATAAAGTGTAACATGCAGATTAAAGGCAGCTGGTAGTTCTGACTTTACATAAGCAATCTAATATCTCATATTAAATATTTATTTCACGTCTTCGAATCGCTATGCATGCCAACAATAAAAATAACTGTACATTCACTTCTAAACGAATGGCTGGAACAATTTATATAGCCACACTTACTCATTTGTATATCTATACTGAGCCTCTGTGGGTAGCAATGCCATGTGTTTGGGCTTGCTATTTTCAGAATTACACATTTTCTTAATGCTGTAATGTATTAAACACATAATTTCTTGTTCAGATTTTAGGATGGTGTAATTATGCTTGATGTGTAACAATTATTTTACCTTGAAACAATATATCGTTATCCTGATTCTTATATTGGAAGTAAATATTACATTATACAATGAGAATCTTGTCTTTTGTAAAGTTTTATATTTTAATAATAGTTCATTTCCTCACAGGCCAACTACGATTACTTGTCCCTGATGAAAATTACTTTTTTACAAACATTGGTGAATATGTTGAAATAACGATAGACATCTATGGATATCCTGGACCAAGAAACTTTACACTGTTACGACGAGTGAACAATGACGATCAAATCATTCACTCGGGATACAATGTAACGCACTATCCCGGAAGTTACCCAGAAGGACAGGTTGTCTTAAATATTTCAAATGTAAAAGACGACTATATTACAAACCACACTCTAGTCTTCGGAAATGGAAAAGGAGGTGATGTAAACTACAAATTCAATCTTAAATTAGGTTTGTGTATATATTGTTTTGTGATTCAAATTAAAACGTATTTATTTGAAACAACATATTATGCAGTGCAATGTTTCCTTTATGAACTTTAATTTTTTAGTTCACTCTGAAACAATATTGATACTATTATTTTATTTTATTTAATTCCTACTAGGTAATTCTCCTACCATCCCATCAATGGTACCTCGCTTAATAGCTGACAAGACACTGATAATTTTGATAATCGTTTGTCATAATTATGCTTGAAAAATAAAAAGAACAGGTATTTAAATGCCATTAGTGGTCCATCTGGATATTGTGATTATGAATTATATACATTAGCATTAGTTGTTTGATACATTTAAGCGTATTTCAGAATCCCCTTTAGAAAGGTGAACTTTCAAACATATGTAACTAGAATATCGAGATATCAATATATAAAGAATGAATTTCACGCCCGTCTAATGGACTTGTTAAATAGTTTATTTGCTATAAAATAAGTAAAATATACATCAAATCGAGAGCTTTACATTTTTAGTCATCATTTAATTAAATTTTTAATTGTATTACTTAATTTAAGAAATTATTTTTTTTTTCTTCTAAGATGTTTAGTATCCTAAAGGACATTATCATTATGAATAATGTTAGACTTTGGGTACCGCCCTTGTGCCCCTTGTGCCCCAAGTGACGTCCCGGAACTCAAGGCGATTCTACATAGTTGTATTCATTATAATTTTGCCTAACGTGAAACAATTGTATTTAAAATAAATTTATTTATTTTTCTATTCAACATCGTTTAATTTTTACGAATTATATTTAATTTTTAAAAAAATCACAAAACAAAATTGTATCTGATTGTCAATTCTTTCAAGCGTTTTAAATACTAATTATCAGTTTCTTTCTAATAATAATTTTCTTGAAATTGTTATATTTTGTTGTAATATAATTTCGCCATTTAATTTTTGGGTCAAGAATTGTGTCTTTTGATGTTCTTTAAGCGTAGCAATTTATTTTAATTTTAAATATTGTGTTAGGAAAATATTTTCACTCTTTACTCGAAGCAAACAAGCACACAGGATTAACAAACACTGATATGCATTAAATGTAAGTTTTAAAAAAAGTATGCCAAAATGTATTCCAAATTTACCTTTACAGGTGATAAAAAAGCAAATATTGTATTTTTAAAATGATTTTTCAAGATCATTCCGATGTTAACGTTTTTTTTCTTATTTTCTAATGTAACAACTTTCGATTACGATGTTTAATAATTAAATCAATAAGTGCAAAACAAGTTCTTTTTTTAGTTATTTTTTTTAATGAATGAAGCAAAAGTATTATGATCAAATTATCAAGCCTGTTGAATTATACTGATTAGAAAATTTTCCAAATTCTCTTTTTTATTTGTACTAATTGTCACTTGATATAAATCGTTTTATGTAATATAGGTACATTGTTGTTACATTTTTTATGTTATCTTTACCGCTTAGATTAACTTACATCGCTTTTAATTTAGTCAAAGGAAAAAATATATATACATATAATAATTAGTTAATTATTCCCATACACATTTTAGATTTTAGATTTTTTCCTTTTGGCAACATTCAACATTGATAATTTGTAAAAAAAATTAAATAATTCATTCATTTTTTTTTAAAAAAAGCATACAAAGCATCTTTTTAAAAAAAATGTCAATGTGCTTTGAATACATGTGTATTAGGGTAATAAAACAAACAACAAAATAAATTATGAAACCACTTGCAATCGAGGAAACTTTATGTGTAATTTAAGAATATCAACTGCATTTTTTATTATTTTTCAAAAAGTTCCCCCACCTTTTAGAAAATAAAAGTGAAAAAACATTTATTAAAAAAAGACATTTTTTTCCAAAAAAGGACATTTTTTAAAAGCAAATGTAGAACGATTAAAACTAATAACTAAGCAACATTTATTAACCAATGAGATATAGAGTAGTACAAAATGTATAAGAAATGCTTTAAACATTTTTTTTCCCTATGAACTTATGATTTAAAAATTCAGATTTTCGCGAGTTCGCATGAAGTTCCTCCATCACTTTTACAGAACGTTCAGCAATTTGGTTTGATCTGGGAATGTCAATAAATGTTTCTTTGACTGATCAATGTGTGTTTGAAACACTTAAGTACGCGTTATTGTAGTGTTGCGAATGGAACCAAGCATTTGTCCATTCGTAGCAGATGAAGTCGCCTGCTAGAGCAAGGACGCAGCGCCACTCAGGTAGCCTATAAGAAAAAATGCTATAACAGCTTATATTGCACGTGAGTTCTATCTTCCCTGGTGTAAATTAGGGAGTTTATTCCAGCTGATTATAGGCCAACTTGAAATTTGTTTTGTAATGACGATAAGCCTGACATAGTTTATATAAGAACTTAAAAACATCTTGTCATACACGGTTTTTGCCTGTATTAACATCATCTGTCGCAACGAGGCATATGAAGAGAGACATATGTTTATGTTAATTTGTAAATGAATGAATTGTTAAGTCCTGGTTTGCTTGTTGGCTCTTGAATAAGAAAATTTATAATGTGCTTCAGAAGGAGATCGAGCACATGGGGATGACATCATCCTGTTTAAGCTTTACAATCCATGCAATCGACCAGTTTTTACTGCGGTCATGTCGCAGATTATCATGCAAATATTTTCCCGAACACCATTTTCATCAATTAGCTGATGTCGTTCCTTGCAATCGTTTACCATCAAACTGGGGACAATGGGGATCTTTGCTTTGATGTTTTTGAGAAATTTTTAGTTTCATTTTCTGTCCTTCAGAGATTACTCGTTTTCATACACCCGCCTGACTTGGAACCAGCACACCATGACCCTGTTCAGCAATGGTTGCAAGAACGACATGTGCTTCTGTGTAGAAATGTTGTTTTTCTGTACTAGTAAACTCGCAGTTTGTTATGCTTGCTCTTTGGTATTTCGGTTAGCGTTCAGGATACGATGACGTGGAAGAAGAGGTTGGCAACTCGGCTAAGGAAGCAGAGGTTTACTAATCCGAAGATTCTAAGACAGTTTTAAGTGTTTGTGTGGGTTGTGATTAAGAAGAGCTGGCTTGAGCTTGAGTTTATGATAGTTGGATTCATTTTTTTGGGTAGATGGATGCCAAATGGGCTTGTTTGACTATTGAATAAACAACCTTTCCTCTACTCGTAACCTGCCTCTGGTAGAGTTCTTTATCCTCTGTGCTTTTGTATTCTCCATTAACGATGGCGACATTAAATAAATGAGAAATTTTGCAGTGAATTTATGAGACAGTTTCTTTTTGTTTTTGTCATATAGATCAGTCAGCCCATTGAGTTTCCTTCTGATGAGTGCGCTGGATAATAGTGGAAAGTCTAAAATTTCCCTCCATAGCAATTCTATATTCCTAATTATAATTTTTGTTTGATCCAGTCGCATTCCTTTCTTTTAAACAGAAAAGTGAAGTTTCCAAGAAGTTGACAGTTTTTCGGCATACGGGTGAGATTGTTTAGCTTACCACAAATGGAATCGTTAGATTCATTTTCTGTTTAGAAGATGGGGGTAGATTCTTCCTGTAAAAACTCCTGTTTGATTTTACCCTAGCTTTAATTTTTATATGACATTTTATTATGGTTTAAAAGTTTTTAAATATATTGCACTTTTTCCCTCTCAGTAAGACTTGCAATCTTGCACTGAAAACAGGATAGTCATAAAAAAGTTTTCATCATGTTTTTTTTTTGGGTGACAAGTGTCACCAAATCGAACGAAACAAGAACTTGGTTACTTAAATTTGGCAAATGCATTTAAATCTTTACCATAATGAGTGAATATATTAACAATTTGCAATTTTAATATTAAAAGTAAAAAAGTATTCAGGGGTAAAAAGCCTCTGGAATTAAATTTTATAAAATCAATTACTAACAATGTTTATTTGTTGTATCTCGGAATCGTTCACGAGCTATGTCGAGATAAGGCAAGAGTAAAACACGTATACATATTAGGGATGCTAATATTTAATTTGAATATAATCGTTGACTTTTGAACAATTAACAATAAGGTAACCATTAAACTTATTAACTCCCCCCCCCAAAAAAAAAAAAGAAATAAATAAATAAATAAACAAAACAAAAAAAGATGGTGTCATAAGTAACACTTATTATACATTCTTGTAAACAATTTAAATAAAACTGAAATGTATCCCTTTTAAGTCACTTTTAACCAACTACTCAAAATTCAAGTGGATTGACACTATTTGGTTTAACGAATGAGTTGGTTTAATTGATAATATAACCATCCGAGCTGAACTAACATTCACATGGGACTGATGTAACATGTATTAAAAATGATGGGTAGGACTGCCATTAGGCTTATAAAAAATTAAATGGAAAAAACGTAAACAAGTAAGGGTTTGCCTGACCGGACGTAAAAAAACAGCAAACGTTTCGGAAAAATGCCTTTTTTAACAAACATGCAATACACAAATAAAACGATTATAAAAATAAAAAAAATAAAATTAAGAAACTTAGCTGCGGCGAAATCCAAAGAATCGAAGAAAGTGAAACTGAAAAATGACAGAGCGAATTTATATACGAAAGCAAAGAGTGGGCGGGGCAAACGCCTAGGTGGTCAAAGCGAACACTACATTCATCCCATGTAGGGTGAGTGTACCGTGATTTTCGTTTAATCTGTTTTCAAGCTTGACCCATGCGGCTGTATTTGTGCACGAGACAATAGCTTTGACTGCCAGGTCCTTGAAACTCATATGGTCGCGTTCATTGAAGAGACGGGACACTGTTTGTCTTGTGTAATCACCCAATTTGTTCAGACCTTCGGCACAACAAAGATGGTCCCGTCTCTCCATTGTATTTCAAATGACAGTGCTTAAACACACAATGGTGTGGACAACATTGCGGCTAGTGCAAGTGAAGCCATCATGAATCTTAAATACCCCATTAGGGAAGTTTATCTGTTTAGCTTGCGCAACAAAAGGACATGTCTTTCACCGAAACTTCGCTGTTTTGTTACGTCCGGGAAGGCCAACCCTTACCTTGTTTACGTCTTTTCCATTTTATTTTGTAACATGTATACACGGAACGATCCAGGCACAGAATAACAATATCGGATATGTGGGTTCATTTAGTTTCCAACATTTATGAGAATTATTTGATTCAGGATCTGTAATCACCATTTTATATGCAGTAATTCATCATAATAGGCTTTTATAAGTCTCCAAGCCAAACTCCAGTATTGTCCTTAGCTTAAAAAGATTTGTAAATGGAATGCATAAAACGGTTTTGGCAGAAACGCTGCCGTCATTCTCTTTCAATCTCCATTTATGTCATTCACTTAAAACAGTTTTCACAAGGTTTGATGAGTAGGCTATGTGTTAGAACTATAGTATAAAACTTAATCAACATTTTGAACCATCCTAAAAGTCAGTAGTTTAAATTACCAAAATGTTCGTGTAATCGGTAAACATTTTAACAATTAATCGAGAAAGTATACGTTAATTTCCACAGCCCAAATATATATATTGTCAAATATTGTCTAATATATATATGTATATATATATATATATATTAGGGCTGCGGAAAATACTGATTAATTTCTCCATTAATTAGTGCAGTGTATTGTCGATTAAAATTATTTTAATTGATAAAATAGTGATTAAAAATAGAAGAAAAATATTGTTTTCTTTTTTTTTAAATTCGATTTATTAATAAGTAATTCATAATAGTTTTTTTTTTACTTACAAACTTCTCCATTAAGGGAATTCAGAAAGAGTATACTTTAAATTAACATTTTTATCAGGACAATGATATTAAAAACACATAGTTTTTTAAATATTTATCAATAACAAAATTTAAATTTATTGACATTATATTGAACTACTTATTTTAAATATATGCCATAACCATAGTACGTGTTTTAAATTTAATTTAAATTAAATACTTAGGTTATTGGCATTTTAAAAAATGCAATAAAAGGGCACAAAATATGAAGGAAAATGAAATAGTCAAAAAAAAGATTATGAGGTCTTCAAAAAAAAAAAAACATAGCTTTCGAACAACTTGGGATAAAAAGATGATCTTTATGTTTTTACTAATAATAAAACAATTTCTATACAGCTCTATTACTTTTATATTTATAAATTAATTTGAAATTTCATTCAAGTGCCTCAACTTTAATACGTTATTTAACTTGTTTTCAGTGCTGTTTTAAAAATAACTTAATGACATTACCAATTGCGTGTTTTTATTACTTCCCTTGAAATTTTCAGTTTAATGACGTCATACATCTTTATTTTTGGATTAACAAATTTATCGATTAATTAATCGGTAATTTTTCAAAAGTTAACGATTAAATTCAATTTATTCGATAACAGCCCTAATATATATATACAAATTGTCCACTATAAAATTGTTAGAAAATAAAATTGGAAACTTCTATTAAACCTTCACTTATGACTAATAATTAATTATAACCAATAGTAAAACTGTTTTTACACTCGGTCACCTTTGATAAATTAAACAATTAGAATAACACAATAGTAATTCAGTCTGAATGCCAGACGAGAGACTACCAAAGAGAGTCTTCTACGGCGAGCTCCTGCATGTACAGCGGTTCCTAGGTGGGCAATAGAAAATCTTTGAAGACACATTGAAAGCCTCACTGAAAGTGTTTGCCATCAAACCAGACAAGTGGGGAAGAGTTGCAATGGACTAGTCAGCCTGGCGCTAATCCATCCACGAATGTGCAAGGTAATGCGAGGGAAACTGAATCACCACCGCATTTTAGAAAAAGCAAGCCCTAAATTTCTTGGCTGCAAGCCCTCTTGGAGATGTCCAAATCGTCACATGTCCTTTCTGCTCCCGAACCTTCCGTGCAAGTAAATGCCTCATCAGCCATTTACGCACACATAGACACAACCAGTTCTTGCTACCCTCGGATGGCTAAGGTGGACCTCGTCTACTAGCCAGACGAACACACCATTGAATCAAAATGAGTTTGAGAGTTGAATGGTTGTTAATGACAAGTCTGCACATGGTACATTTTGTTTTTCTTACAAAAAGAAATCGTTCAGATATCTGTGAATCTTCAAGCATCTTTGTTGTTGTAGCTGTAACGGCACACTCAACATCGCATCACTTACACAATATTTAACGGTATTGGAAATAGAGCCGACACCTAAACTAAGCCATAGCACATTGCACGCGTTATCGTGGATGTGCAAATTAATACTATGAATGTGTCTTATAGTTCTTTTAATGCTGGTATCGGAATCAACATATACATTTTTTTTTTCATATTCAAAAATAATAATAACATTTAATTAAATTGTTTTTTTAAGTCAAATTAAAAATTTTATGAAATATCGTTGATTTTAACATTGACACTTTTATTTGCTATCAACAATAATATAGACAATTTCCTGATATCGATAGACCTTTATATATAGTGAGAAATTTCTCACGGTATTTGCAGAACACTCAAAACTGATGTCCCAGAGTGTTGCTATATAGATTCTGTAAAGTCTTTAGTTAGTAAACGTTTAAAAATTATCTAAATAAGTTTTTATGGTGTATGAGACCATCCATGATTATTCTTTGCCTGTCAACGAGTACCATAGAAGTGCATAGTTGATAAATTAGATAGTTACTAAGAGTAACAGTGTAAGTTGGGTAAGATGTCAGCCGCAAGAAATCACGCATAGCAAGTAGATAGAGGCAAGGCAAACGTCAATATTAATTGTGTTATTTTTTTTAAACGGCAAAGTTTGCTACAAAAACTTGATCAAAAGCTATCTTATCGCTTAGTGTTAACTGGTTACTGATTAAACAAAATACAGTTCTACGTAGTATCGTCATTTTTTAGGAGAATTACAGGTTCAAATGCACAATTGCTCTCATTTTCAAAGGGTAACGTTTCTTACTCTCCCAACCCGCGAATGGTGAAAAACGTGCACTATTTGCTGCACTTTTAATACCCCAAAGTTTAAGCTCATAAACGGTACTAAAAATTTCACAAACAGTATCAAAATACACTTAACGTCTATGTTATTGCATCATTTTTTTTTCTATAAGTAAAATAAAATTATCATCATAATTTAAAGAAAATGGAAATCATTGAAACACAAACGATGACAAATTATTACAGCACAGTACAGTACGATTGCAATATGGTTAAGAGTGTAACCGGTGATTAAGCGGGGCAACTAATGGGAAAGCGAAAATAGGTAAGGTTATTTGTAGTATGTTACTAGAAAAATGCCGCTGGCTACTTTGTGAAATGTGGTGGGCAGATGGTCGCTAGGTTGCATTGGACAGTGGTCATGACAACGAAACTTATGCGGCGTCTCGAACTGGTACTGGGTAGATATGTTCAACAATTTGTACAGATATACTTTTAAATACGGTGAACTTTAAAGAGTTTTTTATGATTAGCTAAAAATGTTAAGGTGCTACTTTTATAAATATACCTAAAGAAAAGTTTAACAATAAAAAAAAGTAAGTTTTAATTAGATGTGTAATGACTACTATAAGAACAGTAATAAAGAAATGATTTTTTAAAAAATGTATTAGCTTTTCTCAAACTCCTTGTTTCGTATACTTTGATTAAATGTCAGTTTCAACAATATATTGCAATAGCAATCCATTCTTAAAAAAAAAAAAAAAAAAAAAAAAAAAAAAGTATTGAGTATGATTAGAACAACGTAAATTATTTATTATCGAAAAAAAGTATAAAAATTCATTATTTATCATGTGGTTTAGATGTTTGACATTTAATATATTCTACTGTAGATATAATTATTTTAATTTAATTAGAAAGCCAAAGAAGAACACGGAACATTATGGTTATTAGTTTTAATGAAAAAACTTAGCTACCTTTTCTTAGTTTTTTATTCCTATTTCACTTTTTGCACCTACTGTCTCCAAAATGACACTTGCCGTCTTGGCCTCAAAAGAGGATCGATTCAAGGTTTCGAGCGAAAACCGAGAATCGGTGAAGAACACGACGGTCGGGAAACTCTTTCTCTTCTCTAGGCGTCGGCGTACTTCCTTCCAACCCCTGAGAATCGCTTCCAGATTGGCTTCATAGCTACTGTTAGTAGATCCTCACGGCTCTGACAGTTCGACGCTTTCGGGTCCTGGTTAGGGGTTTTGAATTAGCAATCCGTATCCACTTCTGACATCTCTGAAACGTGAGCCGTCTGTAAAGACCTTTACAACGCTGTCTCCATAGGCCTCGATTGTGCGCAGAGTCTCGTCTTGCAAGAGCTCGACGTGTCTGGCATTGGTCACCGCGGCATTTGCCAGTGTGAAACGTATTTCAGGCGGGTCAAAGCTTTCATGTGTTCCTCGAGCAGGGACCAGATGCATTCGTTCCCTGTGATTGGGTAGGGGGACTAAGTCGTCTAGTTTGTAGACCGCGTCAATGAAGAGGATCGCTTCAGTCTTGTCCGCTTAACCAATCGGTCTTGTAATTCGTAGCAGGGTTCGTCATGCTCCAACCTACGGTATCGCTCATACGTGATCATTATTGCCTTTTCTCGCCTTATCGCCAGGAATTCTACGTTTGACATATTTTCTACCGCAGCAGTCGGTGTGGTACGTAACGCCCCGCAAATGAACAGTAGAGCTTGGTTCTGTAATCGGTCCAGTCACTCTAGAGCCGTACGGCTCACGAAGGCCTGCATCGGAAGGGTGTAATCAATAGCACTTCTCACGTTACCAAGATAGAGAGCTCTTAGTAGTCTTGCGTCTGTGCCACAACTCGTGCTAGAACGTTTTTTTAACAGGGACAATTTAGCTGTAGTTTTGGTGCATAATTCACGAACATGGTTATGAATCTGGAGTTTCTGGTCAAGTTTTATACCCAGGTACGTCGGTGTCCGATCCCAACTTAACCTCTTTCCGCTGATCTGAAGCACCACCTCGTGCTTCAGGGCATTCCGTCGATTTGTGAAAATGGAATGGATCGTTTTGTCAGTATTAAATTCTAGGCGCCATCGGTTGGCGTCTTTTTCAATACTATTCAGATAATTCTGCAGCCGATTATGCAGTGTTGCGAGGACTTTTCCTGAACTCCATACGACCAGATCGTCAGCAAACATGGCATTATGGGACTCGAGAATGAGTTGTAAGTCGTGGACGAAGGCTAAGAACAATGTACAGCTATGTGCTTAACCCTGTGTGAGTCCATCGTTCAGTCGTGCCTCGCTGAATAGCGCTTCTCCAAGGGGTGTCTTAATCGTTTGGTCCGTGAGGAAAGATTTTATCCAACTGTACATTTTAGCAGTGACACTTAACTGCTGTAGTTTGTATAGCAGTCTTCCACGCCACACCTTATCGTATGCTTGCTTTAGATCGAAGAACACCGCAACCGTGTGGTTCTTCATCTGAAGTTTGTTTGGCATGGTCTGAATTTAGCGTAGTGCTTGGTCCATCGGGTTGCGTCTCTTTCGGAACCCACCCTGTGCCTTCGGAATGCTTTTGGTCTTTTTGAGATACCAATAAAGCGTGCGTTCACTAACCGATGTGAGGGAAATGGGACGGTAGCTGGACGGGTGTTCGCCGGGCTTCCTTTCCTTATGTATTGGTGTAATTATGGCCCTTTTCCAAAGCTTCGGCAATGCGCCTGCAGTGCAGGTTCGGTTGATAAAACTCAGTCGTTTTATCCGGTCTTTCTTGCCCAGATGCTTGAGCATTTCATTGTGAACCTTGTCTGGCCCTGGTGCTTTGCCAGCTTCGGACTTGTTAAGTGCAGTTTGCAACTCGTGAAATGTTCCGAGAAAACCTCGAGTAGGGTGCGCGTGCTTTGTCTCGTGGAGCCCTCCTTTCTCATTCGGTCGATCGTTTGGCTAAACTCAGATCTTACGCCCTTTTTATTCACCTGGGAAAGTGTTTATTCAGCGCACGTGTATGCTTCGATTCACTTGCTCTTTGGAACTTTGACGTCGTCAATGTGTTGGGGTTTTTGACTTTACCCGCAGCAGATAGTGCATCTTTTCGCCGCCAATTTTTTCTGCCGTCAGCGAGATCGAGTTTTTCAAACGTATTTAACCACTTGGCCTTCTTTGCCTTTTCGACTGCAGTACGGACTTCGGCCATCAGTCTGTTGTACGCGCTACGAGCTATTTTATTTTTCTCCACACACATATCGTTGTTTTTATTAAGAAGGTGTTTGATTTATCACTACCCTAATTTCCAAATGCGTTTACATTCATTTCTAAGGGGAATTTGAGACCCAAAACTAAATAAAGTTACTCTTATTGTGCCTACCCCGAAGCTAAGCACGGGTATTTTGCTCCTAAATATATATATGAAATGAAGTATCATATATAGACTGTGGAGGAATTTGAAACTGAAAAGTTTAATGTAATAGCATTAATAGACCAAATTTCAGCCGAATGCGCCCGACGTTTTTAGTTCGAAAATATTTTGGTGTGTAAGAGTGTGTATGTACAAAATGTCCACAATATGCATCCAACAAAACAGTTCTGGCTCAGCCCAGGGGAAGGGAAGTTCCAACATAGCCCAAGAAAAAATTTCTTTTCTTCTTTTTAGTTCACAAAACGTGGTATCTTTAAAACTTTTTTAAAAATATTTTTATTTTATACTTTTTAGTTCAAATGAAAAACGTGGTGTTTTAAAAAGCTTTTATATATATATATATTATTAATCTAAGCTATTATATTTAGATCACATTTAAATATTAAACATATAATCAATTTCAAAACAGACAATCTAATCCCATAAATTGTCTGTTGAGATTTACATGCCTGCTTAACGAAACATTTTCCGGAAAACACAAGAAATCATTGACATTTGATTAGTTATTCCATATAAGGAAAAAATAGAATTTAATTCTACTATAATTAAGTAGAATTGAGTACTATAATTAATGAAATATTAAATTGTCATGTGAATCAAGTATGCATGCACAATTTCATCAAAATTGGATGATCAGAAGTGGTTCAAATGACATTTGATTAGTTATTCCATATAAGGAAACATATAATTTAATTCTACTATAATTAAGTAGAATTGAGTACTATAATTAATGAAATATTACATTGTCATGTGAATCAAGTATGCATGCAAAATTTCATCAAAATTGGATGATCAGAAGTGGTTCAAAAAAGGAATTCAATTTTTGCCCCGGAAAGACATCCAGACAAGAAAGCAAACTAAGAAAAACGTGGTAAAAAATAAATATTTGAAACAAAAAATTGGACATAAACTTTGTAATGCTTTTTTTATAGTTTGTCGTTCGTATAATATTTAATGGTAAAAGATGTTTCGTATATTATGACCATATGTTTATATCTCTTTACAATAAATAATTAAACTTAAAAACTTACATCTGTTGAAAACTGTTGTTTGTTTATAACATCTATTCAGTTTTCCATATCAATTTATAAAGTTCTCATTTTTTTTTCTAATAAAATTATCAGGGCCTTGCTTAGAGTATGCGAGACCTAAAGCAGCAAGCGAGACCGAGTCAACTATTTGCTTCATTTCTTTTATTAAAATAAGTAGTAACAACAACTGAAGTTATATTTTTTTAAAATTATTTTTAAAAGCATTTGCATATCAATAAGTACATGATTCATTTAAGTTCATACCACTTAAACAAACATATCTCATTAAAATGTTTTCTCTAGGAATGCTATTATACACTTTATAATATATAACTTAACATTCTACCTAAGTATATACACTAGAATTTGTTTTCTGTTATCGTTTATTTCCACCTTAGAAGCAAATCTTTTGCGTCTGTAAAGTCTGATATAAATTCACTATTTTATGAATCTTTAGAAATATCATTCTCAATTGACTAAGTAGCTAAGTCACTGAACCGATCTTCCGTCATCGCTGTTTCAAGTTAAGTTTTAATAATTTTTTTTTTTTTTTTTTAAAGAAAAACATCTTTCTTCGAAAGCAACAGGAAAGTGAATATTTAGAATTATTAAAAGTGCAATGTGATGGTTAGTAAAATGACTTTAACACTTTAAAAAATAAATAAAATAAAATCTGCAAACTCTTTTAAAGTATCATTGTTAGTGACAGCAGGGATTATTAAACTCAATAAATGCAACTCTTTAGCAAGCAGGAAACCTCATAGATCCTTACTTTTGCCGGCTGTTAGCTTTTGCTCAAGATTCAAGAGATAGTTTCTTTTGACGTATGAAATTTAAAAAGAAATCCAAAGGATTTTTGAGACCCTCTTAGTTTTCCGAAGCGACTTTCCATCGAAATGATGGCCATTTAAATAATTTGGGTAAAAATATGTGCACTTGTTTTCTTGTTCATCTGCGAATCATTCATCTTATCTTTTACACGTAATATAGTTCTCTTTTTGCCACCCTTCTCTAAAAATATGAGCCGCCACTTCTAGGCTCGTTGCATTTAAAGAAATTGCTATTGCAGTTTCAAAACCGCAATGCCTTTAATTCAACTATTTACATATATATGTTCTATGCTTTGACATGCAGTTGCTATATCGACAAAAATATATTTTGATTGTTTGCTGATTTAATTAAATTGGAACTATATGTCGTAACAAAAAGCAGTTTGAGACAATGAAATTGAAATTCTTACATTGTTTGCATAGTGACTCTGTTCTACTTTAAATTTTGGATCACTACTTCGCTCTGCTTCTTTGATAAGTGCATTACAGAATATTAAGCCCATTGTCTTACAGAACGAACTCTCAAAGACCTCTGTTTTGGTGACGTTGATTTTGTGTGCAAATCAATTATTATTTAAATTATTTAGCTTATTTCACTCTTTCTACAATTATGTTTCTTACTTTATTTTATTTCAGCGAATGAGCAAATTGAATTCATTTTGGCCTACCTAAATAATGATCATGTATTGCAACAGATTGTATTCTTCACAGATGTTCCTACAAAACCGGAACCAACTTAGCCTGCAATTCAACGTGACTCAAACAAATTTAGATTTTGTGTCTGATGTATTTTATCGACTAAACTACTAAAAGCCATTTTATGCTCAGCAAGATATTGGACAAAGGTCACGAGATGTTGATATTCAATGTACAAACAAGCATTTTTAAAGTTTATTAATTTTTTTGCTTTGCTTGCGATTTTTACATTGCTTTTATACCCCGTTTTTCCGCTTAAAACAATCCAATGCACATCTACCTTTCATTTCTCATTATCAGGTTTTCTCACACCCGCATTCTTACAATCAGAAATCCTATTTGATCCCAAAGCTGGCAAAGTGTTACCATAAAGTTTGTAACAAAATTTAAACATTTCTGTATTAGCTGTTGAGTATATGAGCGATTTTCGGTTGACATCCGTTTCATTTTCCATAAAAAATTTTCAGAAGATCTTAGAATATTTCAGCAATTTCAGATAGATTGAATGTACCGTACTTAAATTAATGCATTTTAGAATTGTGGTTAATATGTAAATTTCACATTTATTATTCTGCTCTCGTTAACATCCACTTGCCACATGAGTTTACCGCGTGACCATATCCCCCTTGATATTATGAGGTGTTTGGTATAAAGCTAAGATGTATAATTTGGAAGGCAAAAGATAGATCCCCTCGTGTTGTTAGACTTGGCAATTCATAATATAAGGAAACCAATGAGGCAATTTGGTATTTAATGAATTTTCTTGTGTACAATAACAAATATATAATTAAAGAAATACATTTTTCGAGATACTCTATGATTGAGCACTTCAATTAAAAACAATAAAATGGAGGAACATTAAAAAAACACACAAAAACTCGGTTTTAAAAGTGGACTAAAAGAAAGAGAATAATTATTTTTTAACTTATAAGTTTCAGTACTTCTATTTAACATGAATAAAATGCAGCTGGTGCTAACGAAGTTTTACATATGCAGTTAACCCATTATCTGACTTATAGATATCTCTTTTTCCTTCTAAATAATGTATGTAAGATTTTTATACTTAACACCTCATTACGACAGTATCCATTTTAAGTATTATGATTCCCCCTCCCCTACCCACGGCCCCAAAGATTTAGCTAACAAGATTAATGCTGAAGTTCAATATCTTAGATGTTATGGTTTTTAAAATTCTAATTATCTTTAGAAATTCATTAAGACTGCAATTACTTGTCATATAATGAAGATACTTTATCGATTTAAAGTTTGCGACAACTTGTGTAAAGGTTAAATTTGAATTATATTAGTTGGTAAATGTTGTTTGTGCTAGTTTTATCTCTCTTTAACGACACAATGGCAAGCAAGAAGTTTTCCATCTCTATTTTATTAATAGTGTGTTTAGGTAAGTTACTTATAAGTGCATCTTTCAAGTGTATACAGGTTACTCATAAGCATTATATAATTATGATGAAAATGTGTAAAAGATATATAATTAACTTACATTTTAAACAAAAAATTGCAAAGGAAGCAACGAAAACTAACACAATAACATTACTAATTTAAAAAAAAAAATATTTTAGAAGTAAATAAATTAATAAAAACATTTTTTGTAATAAATAAAAAAAATATATATATTAGATTAAATTTAGTTTTTCAAATTTACGGTTTATTTATTTTCTTATTGTCAATTTTCGATTGGGTTTAGCTATTAATATTATTTTTCATATCATGTTCAACAGTTGAACGGGCTTTATATTAGCATTTATCTTAAATTTTAAAGAAGTTCTTGTAACAGCTGATGTAGTCAAAATCCTGATATAAAATTGGTCGAATTAAAAGAATAAAATTGGCTTTGCTAGGGTTAACAGGAAATATCATTGTTTGTAAATAGTTCGATACATTTTAAATATTTAACAGATATCTAGATATTATCTAAAAATTCAAGGCATATTTTGTTCGTGGTAAATTGAAGTGTAAACTTTTTTCCCCCAATCAATGTACGTTTAATATGAAACTTTGTTTTGAGACTTGAGCCTAATATACATCAGAAAGAACAGTTTTCCCAATGTTTAAAATCATAGAAAAAAATATATTAAAAATAAATACATTTTTGTTTTATTTGGTATGATATGAACCCTTGATTTTCGTTAAAACACTCTCAGTTTGCTATTTATTTCAAACAATCTTTAACATATTTTATGGTATAATAACAAAATCTCTTGCTTACATATGGGCTTTTAATAAATTACGTCACAAAATGAAGGGGGAGGGGGTCTGACAATTATTGACCATTGTTGATAGGAAAGTTGACGACATTAATCTTAACTATATACATTAAAAATAATAATAAATTTACAAAGGAAAATTATTAATCAATTATATTTTAATGACTTATATACTTTTTCATCCCAATGCTATAATTTATTTAGACTTGCAAATGACAAGAAAAGACTTTTCTTCCTAATTTATTTCATAGCATAACCAGCATACTGTGTTACGTGTAGAAAATTATAGTACATTAGAATTACCACTTCTTATACTATTTCATGAAATAATGAAGTGTAATTAAAAGGGGATGTGTATATGAATGTTATAAAATATAATTAATTGAAATAAATCGATTAATTAGTATTTATCCCCGATAAATAATACATATTTTTTAGTATTATATTCATCGAAAAGCCGTAACATTTTAGTTCGTTCAAACTTCATTTTTTGTGTTCTTTATTTATAATTAATATTTTTTTTATTTTTATTATGTGTTAATTGTTTTCCTTGACTAACAAACAAAAGTACAATAATTTTTATTGATATATTATATTTTATCGTTTTACTTTTATTATTTAAATATTTTTTACAGGTTCCTCTACAAGCGACGATTATTTTAATTGTTCTAGAAATTTATTCGATGTGGCGTTTATCTACGATTGTCGTTACAACTTAAGCCAACAACAAGATTTATTTACCCTCTTTCTTCAAAAATTTCAACCCTTACAATGGATAAGAAATTTCATTAGGCATAAAATAAGGAACTTTGATTTTATTATAGCCCAGAAGACGTATGTATATTCCAAATTAGTTACATTTCAACAGCTAACCAGGGAAAATTTCACTCTGCACAAGTTTAAGACTGCTCATTTAAGATTAAACACGTTATTTTGTTTTCAAACTGTGAAGATTAATATTTTACTAAACGATATCAGAAAGAACATAGTAAAGAAGAAAACTACTGTTAAAACTAAATTAGCTATCTTTATATTTGACGACGGCGCGAATGAAAACGATAAGGAGATTTCAATAAATAAAAAATTACCCAATTTACTGAACTTAAGAGATGACGTCAAGAGAGTTCTTATCCAGATAACTCCAGATAAAACTAGATCTGAATCTGTAGACATTTCCTATATAAAAACACAGTCATTAGAAGACAGGCTAAGGATTGTTAGGAATTTGTTCAAGTTAATATGTCTAGATACAATTGATTGTTCCACCAAATTTGAAACGTTGCCATCACACATCAAATATTACACAATTATTCCCTCTGATATTGGAAAGACAGTCAAGGAATCAGAAAATATGTGTGAACAAGAATGGCCTGAATCTCATTTGGCTTACATCAATTCTAAAAGTGAATTAGAATTTTTGCTTTCAGTCTCTGGAATCGTGGGACGTTTCACGTCTCACTCACTCGTATCTTCGGATAAGATAGATTATAAAATTGTACACATAGGATTGAACAGTGGATTAAGCCAAATAATTTTAGAAGGTTTTATTGGTCTGTCTGAGGATTCAATCTGGAATGATGGATCGCCCCTAATAATAGACCCGCCTTGGGGTCAAATGAACGAGGGTAAAGGTTGTGTTTACATATCACTAAATTATTCATTTGCTGACGGTGTCGTGACAAATGATAAACACGAATGGATTAAAATAGATTGTAATAAGTCAACAAGTACTAACTTTCTTCTATGTGAATCACAAGTAGTTGTTGAAGATGAAATAGAATTAAACTTAAATGACATGAAATACAATGATCAATTTTCGCCTATGAATTTACTTTATATGAGTTATTTTAATTTATTGTCTATTCAAATACATCAGCATTCAGAAAATAAGTTAATGTCTCTTTTTCGAAAGAAGATAAATTGGAACATTACCCAATACAGTTTCAACACACATGGCTCTGCCGAATATGGTAATCATGATTACGACAAAACATTGTATTGGTTAAGTGATCAACTGCTCCTAAACTTACAAAGCCTGCACCAAAATGCGATAAAACAAAACAGTATACTATCAACATCGTTAAATAGTAGCTATCAGCTTTTAGTAAAACAAATACTTGGAAATAAAAATTTAAATTCTTTAAATGATAGTCAATTTAATCCCACATATCTACAATTTACAAGGGAAAATATCTCTAATTGTTTGTATGAAACTCATTCTGAAAGACAAAGAATTGGTTTCTATAATAATTCCTATTTGCAAAAGTGTAAACAATTCTTGTGTCCACCTGGATTCGTCAAGTGTCCTGATTCCTATTGTGTTCCAATGTACCTTGTACATAATGACATTAAAGATTGCCCACACGGTGAAGATGAGGAGTCTGTTAAGCAGACAGTTGTATGCACGAGAAAGTTTACATTTGTACAACGAAATATGTGCTTACAACAAGATGCAAGACATGACTTGGGTAGATTGAGTGTTAAAAGTCTAAACATAACCAATGACTTTATATGTCCAATACCATGTGATAATGACTATGTTTGTGTTTCAAATATCGTAAAAAGAAAAACGGATAATGCAACTACATTTCATTTCAGTTATCTTGAAGCAGAAGTTCATCTTTATGAAAAATTTGGCTTGTTTGCTTTTACACCACAAATGTACTCTTTATTTCTACTTAACAAACTTGTAGAAGTAGATTTAAACAGCTGTAATATAAGTGAATTTAACAACGTCATTAAAAGTCTTGATATGTCTGATATTCAAGTCTTAGATGTTAGTAGCAATGACTTTCGGGGACTTTGGTCCTTTTCTGTAATACAAACTTTTACAAATTTAAATATCTTGAATATGTCATTTAACAAAAATTTAGAAATTGGCGACAATTTTATTTTCCCTTCAGAATTACAGGTTCTTGATTTGTCTCACACTAAATGTGGTTTTGCTGTGATAAAAGCCTTGGGTAATTTAAAACATTTAAAGATCCTTGTTCTAAGTCACATTAAACCAATTGAATTAAGTTCAACAGGAACATTGACACTTGAAATATTTGATGTACGTGGTACAACACTACTTAATATTAAATACGGCTATTTGAGTTGGTTGTCTGTGAAAAAAGCGTTATACGCTGATGACTATCGTATTTGTTGTGACGCAATAAGGGGACAAAATATACCGGGAAAAATCTGCAATGCACCGCAAGACGCAATCTCAACATGTGAAGATCTTATTGGTAATCCACTTAAACGTGTTATTTTATGGATTGTTTCTGTTTTATCACTTATTGGTAACATGTCGGTCGTCATTTATAGATTGATATGGGGCCGAGAATTATTGAAAAAAGCCTATGGGATTTATGTCGTTTTGTTAGGAATTTCTGATTTTATAATGGGCATCTATCTACTTATTATAGCTAGTGCTGATTTATTTTATAGAAACACATATGTTTTGTCAGACTATAACTGGCGATATAGTTATATTTGTAAATTAGCTGGCATTCTATCCACATTTTCAAGTGAAACTTCTACGTTGTTCATTTGTCTTATTACACTAGACCGATTTATAGTTATAAGGTATCCATTCGGTGAACATAGAATTTCAAAGTTTGGAAAATACATATCCATTTGTTTAACATTTGTATTTGTTGCGCTAGTCTCTGTAATTCCAGCTATGTTTCCTGACTGGGAACTTTATTCCTATAATGGTATGTGCCTTGCACTTCCTTTTAGTTCTGGTAGTTATACGGGATGGGAATTTTCGGCCTTTCTGTTTGTTGGATTTAATTTCATTATGTTTATTATAATAGCTATAGGACAGGTTGCGATATGTAAAGTCCTTTTCTCGTCTCATAGAAATCTCTCTAATATTACAGGAAATACTACAAGAAAAGCCCAGGAAATTGCAGTTGCCAGACAACTATTTCTCGTAGCTCTGTCAGATTTTTGTTGCTGGTTCCCAATAGGAATTATTGGTATAATGTCTCTTAGAGGTTTCGAATTTAATCTTGAAGTGTACGCTTGGTCAGCGGTTCTCGTTTTGCCAATCAATTCAGCAATAAACCCTATATTGTACACGGTGCCAGCTATTCTAAAGAAAATTAAATAAGTATAGGTTTGTTTAACCTATAGATCATTAAAATAATTCTCATTTAGGCCATTATAAAAACTCTCCAGTCTTTATACACCAAAGGCATTTTGTTTGTGGGTAAATCTTTAATGGTAAAAGTTTTTAAAAATTATTATATATAAATTCAATAGGCATTGCATCAATTCCCGTCTAGCACTTACAGATGCATTGTTCTCAACCTCGTCATACACATATAGCTACGGAAATTAAAAGCAATAGTATTAAATAGACTTGTAACCTCTTAAATATTAATTATTCTTTGTTTTCCAGTAAGTATAAAATTATGTGTTGAAAGAAGAAGCATGTTCTTTTATTTTTGAGCACATCATTTTTCAAGAACCTTAAGGTATTGATTTAATCCACCTAAAAATTTTACCTTAGGAAAGTTATTATTTTAAAAATATTATAGTTCCAGATTCTGTTTTGGTGATGTTTCATTTTACGAATCAAAATTTGTTCCAGAAAGCTTAAAACAATAACTTGTAAATCACATCAGTTTATATATCTTTGGAACATATTTCATTTTCTTTTACATAAAATTATTTTAATATTATATGATTTTTTTTGGTTAAATGATATTTTAGACTGTTAATAATTGTTCTTACAACTTGGATTGTCTTCTAGATACTTATATTTGATTAAAATCGTCTGCTTAAGTCGTTGTCACCGAAATTTGATCAATATATATTTAATAACCGAATTCATTTCAAGTTTTAAAATACATGAATTTATTTGTGTTATTATTGTAAGTCCGCTAAATGTTGTTATACAAAGACATAGTAGTGTTGTATTTTTCTATCTATATACAAGTTACAAAATAGTCATTAATATTTGTTGCAAAGTTGCCAGGTGTTAATTTTTTTCAAAGTGTCGTTAACATTTAAAAGCCCCACACTACAGAAAAAATGAAATAATTACAATGAAATCAATGAGAATCAAATATCGTGGTTTATTACCTAATCATAAGCTACAGAAGCTACGTCAATACAAAAGAATATTGCATCTTCAGCTTATTTAAGTGTTGAGTCTAGTCTTGCCTCTTTCTAGAGTTTTAATTGTCTAGTAACATGTTATGTATTTGATTATTATTATCAGAATTTCTTAATAGAACATATATTTATCCAAATAATTATTTTTCTCATGATCTGTTTTTCCTAAAATCATGTAGATATAAGCATAGGGTATCATTTTTGTCTCGGATATTTAATTTTATAATTTAATTTGCGCTTTAAAGTAATTTACAACATATACAAGTAAGTGCTACACGTTTTTTAAAATCTATGTTTTATGTATTAACTTTCTTACAGATGGGAGTTACATTTGGTAATTTTAAAACAAAAGTTTTGATACGGTACTGTACTTGCTTGGAAATTTAATTGTTTAAGATTTTAATCAAATTTGAAGGCTATTAATGTGGGCCAGTAGCATTGTTTAATTTTTATTTTTTTACAAGTGTATTAATACCTATCTAAGTCATGTTACTTCTTTCTTCTATTTCATATAAATTTATATAAACTTTCTCGTCATGTGAAGCTAAATTCCTGATTGTAAGTTAAGAATGTTAGACTTTGTCTTATTATTATGAGTTTTTTTTAATTTTTTTTTTTTTATTCCTGTTGGTTCAATTTTTTATAATTAAAATGGTCATAACTTTTCATTGTTATTGTCAAATGTAACTTTACATGCTAATTTTGGAGAATCCTATTAATTTTAATGTTAATTGTTTAATCTGTTGGTTAAAAAAAAATATATATATATATATATATTATTTATTTAACACTTTAAATTTGTAGCC
This sequence comes from Radix auricularia, assembly GCA_002072015.1. Lineage (NCBI taxonomy): Eukaryota > Metazoa > Mollusca > Gastropoda > Lymnaeidae > Radix > Radix auricularia. The sequence goes on from MUZC01000931.1 coordinate 567,377, forward strand.
GTGATTTGTCTGAATAAACTTTCTTTTTTGTTACAATATGTTCTTTAATGTAGTATTAAGCAAGCTTTTGTAAATTTTTTAAAAATGTTAGTTATTTTTGAATATTTTCATCCTTTATTTGTATTTAAATATTTACAAATCTTATCAACTGGGCTACTTGTAATGGCCTGGCTTTATACATTTTGATTGAAATTAGCTGCTGTTTTGGGTAATTTCATCCAATTATATTTATTCCCATGATTAATTATTTTTCTCTATGTGACATATTTAATCATGATTGTGTTTGCTTTTTTAACAAGACAATTGTCTTATAGTCAAGGGATTATGTTACAATCAGTTACTAGCCCTGGAGTAATTTTGAAAGATTTAATCTATCATGAAATTTTCTAATGATTTGTGTTGCTAATATGTGTAAAATTATTGTCTTCATTGTATCAATCTAGTGTTCTTTAATTTCTTTTCTAGTTTGATATTAATCTAGGACATAGTTTATCTTATTTAGTTTCACAGTTTTTTTTAATAATTTTATTTCATTAAAAGCTATTTGAATACAAAGAAATCACATACATTCTAACTTTTAATCTGAGAGTGTCATAAATAACACACATTTTTAACAGAACTTCTGTGAAAGCCATACAATATTTTTTAAACTGAAACTTCAAGTAAAAATGGGCATTTTGAATAACTTCAACACTAAAATTACAATAGTTGTGTCTTTTAATAAAATTGTACTTTTTTTTTAAAACTGAAATTCAAATGTGCATCAAAGCAATATGAAAAACCACCGAAAAAAACCTTTTTTTTAAAAAAAATAATATTTTGACAAGAAATTAATTTGTTTTATAGTCAACTTAGATAAAAGTGTTGTTTGTTTAAAATTAAAATCTTTTCTTAACTCTTATTATTTGTATACATGGTAATGTTTTGAGAACTCTAGGACCATCACAAGTAGTTTAATCTTTCCTTGCTAACTGAACTCCTTTTAACCACGAGGATGCGTACATCGATAGCTGGCTTCAGCATGGGTTGCACCTGGATGTAAGCAATAGCATACGAATAAAGATGCTATATAAAGAAATAAAATAAAATGCATTAATTATTTATGTATCGTTATTATAACGATAAATTAACAAATTTATTGAATGTATTGCAATCCAAGATCTATATTTCGTTGGATTTTGAGAACTCTAGGACTATCAGAATACTTTAAATTTACATTTGAAAATCTGAAAATTCGCGGAAAGACACAAAGACAAACAGACAAAATGGAACAAAGCAATTTAATAAAAACGTGGTAATATTATCATAAACAGAATGTCGTATCTTTACAGAAAATCATGCTCTTTGTGTTTATATAATATAATGTTGAAATATTTTTTCAAGTCCTATAACCGCTATAAGTGATGTTTTCATTAGAGTCTACGAGGGGCTCTGCATACCTTGATGGGTGCCCCGGCTACCTTTTAATCAAGCGTTTTAGGCTTTCATAGAGTTATTCCTTAATCATATTGACTTTCTTAGCTTGAGTGATTCATCATTGTTATTGTGGCTTTAGCGTGGGCTCTGTCACACGCCCCTCAGCTTCTGAGGTGAGCACACAGTTGACTTCATAATCAAGCGGCCTATAATAGACAGGAACTTAAAAAAAAATGTGTAATATTGGATAGTAATTATAAAACAGTTGCAGAAGACTAATCAGCAACTTAATATAGTTTCAAGACGATCGGATCAATGAAAAATAGTATTTTAATAATCAAACCATGTTCCAGCCAGCAGATGGGCTTACAGTCATGACAATAATGGCCCAAGGTCTCAATGAGCAAAAGTTATTTAAAAAACAATACCATTTTATTCAACAAATGTTATATACATTACTTTAATCGTTTAATAGAGTAATATTTATAAGGCTTAAATAATATTAAAATACAACAACAACAACAACGTAAGAAGCCATACAGGTCACAGCGAATGTAGGTTGTGATTTGAATAATGATGAAATTATGTTTTAAAATTAACGAATATGTTTTAAAGTCGAATGGGGGAAACATGTTTTAAATTTTACAAAAAATTATTTTTTTTCATATAACTCAAATGACGAAAAAAAATATTTTAATCCGCCTGTCCTTAATGATTGGTAGGTTTATTATTTGAATGCCAGAAATTATCGTGCGAACGTACTGAAATACGTCATTAAGTTTCAAGACGTCATGATGACAACATTAATATATACAGAGATTACATAAAATGCATTTTTTTATTTAGAGTTTAAATATGCATCATTAACTTTGTTTGTACTAAGTTTTCACAAGATCCATCCATTTATACACTATCCAAGGTTTAAATAATTTTGCTATTATAAGTACAAACGTATATTTGGGCTAACTTGCTTTTAGTGAATGACACTCTTCCTTTTATTAGTGTATATTAATCTCTCTCTCTTTCTTTATCTTTTTTTCTCTCTCTCTCTCTATCTCTCTCTCTCTCTCTCTCTCTCTCTCTCTATATATATATATTAGTCATGAGGAATTTAAGTATTGACTTACTTGAATATTTAAAATGTTGATAAGGTTATCGTTATCATTGAGAAAAATCGTTTCCTTCCATGTGATGTTCCTTTAAGTGTAACCTTCGTCGGTCCATTTACAAACTTTAAAAAAAAAACAAAAAAAAACTCGTATGCACAGTTGCTGATCGTCCTTTTTTGTGAAATATTTTATTTAAAAAATGCGCTGCACAGGGATTCTAAACTTCTGCGTTGCGTCAGTCAAATATTTTCCCAGCCGCGCTACTTCAATATCACATTACAACAATAATTAAACGCTCGGCTTACATATCATCTGCAAATCAAACATCCACTTAAGATTCAGAATCTTTAGCTGAGACGATCTAGAGCTATGTGAATGAATGTTCAACTTGGCTGGTTTTATTGTCAATAAGACCAACTCATCCCTTGAACGAAATAATTTCAATACACTTTACTGGTCAGTTTGCTTTGTTGGTAAAACGATGTCATAGAAATGAGACATTCCAATTTTATTTTGCATTTCAACATGAACGTTCCATAAATTTTAATTATAGCCCCATACATTTCAATTTTTTTCTTCCACCAAAATTAACGATTGAGGGGTTGAGCTGAACTTATGAAAGGCAATGAAGGAAGAGCGACAGATGTGATTGATGAATTTATTGGAAGACAGTATGTCAGAAATAATATAGCCAAGGTTCCTCGTCGTTGCTGTCAACAGCATATCAGAGGTAACCACCTGAATAGTATTCAGAGAGACAAAGTACTGCGTGATTTATTGTTACAGAGTAGGCTTGCTACTGTATTGTTATCATTCTGTTTTAGCTAGCTGAAAGTCATCCAAGACTTTATCTCATCAATGCAATCCTGCATCAACTGGACAGTGAAGTCAATATCAGAGGGCTCAGTGTGATTATTATAGATATAATGCCTAGGCAGAAATAAAATGTGAAAAATCTTCACAAAAATAATACAAAATATTATAATTAATTAAACATTTTGTAAGAAAGGAAAACAAATGTATTTGAATAATTTATTTTTACATTTTCAATGTTTCTTAGATCTATATTCAAACTTCTAAAAAAAAATCACAATATTATCTGAACTGATAAGTACGTGAAAAAATAGCTTAATGTTTTACATACGATTTTTTAAAGCCTAAAATATAGCTCGGGTTGACCTAAAAATTCCACTTATATATCAAGTATTGCTCAAAACAATTAAATGACAATTTTAATTTAATAAAAATATCTCACGTTTTTACTCTAGTTTGCGTGCTCGATGTAATTGGCAATGATAATAAAAATTATTCTAAGTTATTATCCACATTCCAATAGTATTCCTGATTTATAGAATCGCGTTCTTGGTGAATTCCATTCTCCTAATATGTTTCCATGTTGCATTTGAGCTTAAAATCTCCATAATGAGCCCATTAATGAAATAAAACCCTTTCCCCTATAAAATATCATACTTTGCTGGGAATAAATAGCTCAATATTATCCCGTATTTTATAGTATATCTTCCCCAATATGACTCCATATTTCTTTGCTATTACATACCCCATTATGACGGCGGTGCATAATCTTATCTCATCCATGAAGTAAATCTCTTTCCTCCTTGTAATACAATAATTAAAAGGGATCACTATCTTATAACAATTCCATTGCCTAGGGGGGACCTGCTTTTGTTAGAATCCATTTTTCGAAAGTGATACTTCAGTCGAATCACATATCTCGGTACTATCCTATTGCATATTGGCTTCCCGATCTTTGTCGAATCATTTTCTCCACTTTTTTTATACCATGACATACTGTAATCCCTTGTTTTGTCAAATCACTTACTCCTAGGTTCGCCATCTCCTGGGCTGGATCCATTACTTTCGTGTTTTTTTTTCCTCAGGACGATACAATTACATTATGAAATCCCGTTACCAGTGAGCTCCCATCCTAGTGTCTCTCACATAAAAGCAGTGTTTCTAAAAATATGTGTCGCGGCAAATTAGTGTGCCGTGCGAGATTTCTACTTGTTTCTTGGGATTTATTAAAAATTATTTCAAGTTTCTAGGATTCTGAACTCTGAAGTAATTATGACAATTTAAAATAAATCGAAACAAAATATTTATTAAATAAAACAACAACGTAATCAATAATCACGACTTAGATTCGGATCGAGTCTGGGTACGCCATTTTCTTTTTTTTTCTTTCTAGTTGTGTAGTTAGTTTAAATTTCTTTCGGTAAGAGACCGAACTTGAAATTATTATTTTCAAGTAGACTAGCCCAGTAGTTTAAGCAATTTAACACACTTTTTAGTTATTTAAGCTTTAAATACGGTTTAGTTTTTTTAATTTAATTAAATAATAATAAGATTAATCATTGCATCCCAGTTCATGTGAACCGTCACATTAAGTGTATTTTGATGATAAAAAATACCGAAATGAATCCATCCAGTTAAAAAATATCAATGTTCAAGTTTAACAGTTACTCCATCAGGTTCATACAGCCTATGTTTAGTCTCCATGGCGATATCCCCGAGGTCCCGCAACAAAGCTATACTTTTAAAATTATAAACATGCAAGTTTTTTTTGTTCTCGTTTAGAACTTAGAAGATTTGATTGGGTTGTTTTCATAAATAAACTTTTCAATATAGCCAGGGACAAGTTTTTAATAAACATGTTCTACTCAAAAAGATAAAATGTATTACACTAATATATCACAAGAATATACATCACAATAATATGTAAAGATGGTATCGTTTTAATGAAGTACGATGAATTATTTTTGTGTGTCTCTAAAATTCTGGAATATTATTATTGTGTAGCTACGCAAAAAAGTTTGAAAAACACTGAAAGACTGAAACTATTATTTATTTAATGTTTAAATTTAAAAAAAACGTAAAAAACAATAGTTGTTCCACTATAAATCCTTTATATACCAGACATAACTATAATGATGTTTATTTTATAATACGCAGTTCAAAACAATCCGAAAATACAAAAAAATTCTACTTATGTTTCGTAAAACGTGTTTAACATAATGCGCACCGATGGTGAATATATTTTTTAAAATGTACTATCAATGTAATGCGCAACTTATTGCGTGACATGAAAGTTTGTTGAACATATTACGCAACACAAAACTATATCTAAAAAAATTAACATGATATGAAGAAAAAAAACATGTTAAGCCTGGTCCCTTCTGGAACTCAGGACGTGTTAGCGCATTTTCGTATTATGTATCAGTACTTATGTTAGATATCAGCATTATGTAGTTATCAGTAATTGTGTTTAGATTTTAGACATATTTTTATGAATTTTCTTGTGTAATGAATATACCTGACATTTTTTTAAATTTAAAAGTCATTTCTTTACATTTTAAAAAAGAATATTTTCTCTTTAATCTAACTACAAGTCACCACAAATGATGACGTAAAACTCTCTAAACTTTTACACATATTCTAATGACGTCAACAAAAAAAAAATAAAAAAAACAATTCTTTTGCACGCCTTCGCACCACTCTTGAATGCTTGAAAAATGATGTATTCGACTTCAGGCAATGGCGGCCGTTCCCTGCGCCAGTGTTACCTCTCGATTCGCAAAGTTTTTTGGTAGTTTTAACGGGGTTTTTTAACGGATCGAGTAACTGAGTGTTGATGCACAAATGGCAGGTCAGGACATTCAAAAAACATATATACATCATGGGTCTAGGACTTATGGATGCTGTGATCAAAGGTGATGACAGACGGACAAAACGGGTGCAATAGCGCATTCGACTTCTCGAAAATGCGCTAAAAATGATAAAATTCAATAATTCAATTTTCGTCCATTCGATCGATTTGAAATTGTGATACATCATTTTTAAAATTGGCACGAGTCTGCCCGCAAAATGTCAGCTCTCTAGTTTACTTTAAAGTGGATTAAAACTTGATCAATTTTTTTCGACAAGGCCTGTCGGCCGGTCGCACCGCTCAGAAACCACAAGTTAATTTATAAATGATTTTAAAATAGGGCCCGGTGGAAACCATTTTTTTCCACGACAGTTCTGAATCTACAATAATCCTCCTTATAGGAGGAGCCTTTTTTAACAGATAAATTAAGAAAGTCAGAAAAACAATTTCATAAAATGTTCCATTTTTTCTTATGTATATTTTTTAAATAGATTTCCGTGGACGTAATGAACAATTAAACTAGAGAATATTCGGGAATATTTTAAATTGTACCCGAATGAAGTGCATAATTCTTGTGTAGTTCAATAACAGTCATGCAATATTTGGGCTAAAACTTTAAATTTTGTAGAAAGTAAAAAAAATAATAATAACTGCAAACATAAACTGAGATTTAAAAAAAAAAATTACATTTCGAATTTTCTAGAATATTTTGGGCATTCTTTCCTGTGGAGTTAACCTAATTGGAAATTAGTCAGGAAAAAGACCACAAAATTTAAATTAAAATATGTTTTAAATTACAAAGACGAGGCTACAAATGCATCTAGAATATTTTACAACTTACCCAAATCAAGTCGATAATAAGACTAATGTAGCATTCAAAATGTCTCAAAGAAAGGTAGTATTTTTAAACATGTCCCAGTAAAACAGTCTAAAAATAAGAGAGATCTTTTAATGATAAATTTTAGAATATAATAGAACAATTTAAACAAACTATAATTTAAGTTACACACTATCCAGTTCTCTCCTTTTTCTAAGTTGTAGCTCACGTTGTTGTAGTGCATAGGTTACCTAATTTGTCTCTACGGACGGGCCCCCATGCTTTCGTGGAATTATTCAGGGGGTCAGTGGAAACTTAAAATTGATCAGGGGTCCCTGAACAACATCAGGGGTTCCGCAGAAGTTTTAGTATACACAAAATAAATCTATTCTTTTTTTTTTCTTTTTTTTTAAAAATTATTACGGAAATGGAAAAAATGAATAGTGTAGTAGTGGTTTTTAGGACCTGAGTAAAATAAATTTGTTTTACCCGGTAAAATAGAAAAAAAAAAGATATTTCCACAGCTGTAACCAATAAAAATGATTGGGTAATTAAAAAGTATGTGAAGTTTGGTGCGTGACAAAGGTGCGGAGACCCTTTAGTTAGGTCATATAAATACAATCTTTGAACGAAAATTACGATGGTTGCAGGGTTGGGTAAATTTTGACATGCCGATAAGTCGTATGTATCTGAGGCAGGTAGAATCCGGCTTTCCATTGATACCACATTTGTTATGATTGGACGATTCTAAATACTTGAATGGGGTTTTAAAAAAAGACTTCTTTTATTTAAGATTCGATAAAACACATTTTTAGAGAGTTAGCAAAACAATATTGAAAAAAAATTCTAATATATTATGACAGACTTTTTAAAATGTAATTAACATTAAAAAAATTTCCTTTAAAACCTAATAAATTGAAACATAGAAATCCCACCTACTGCCTCAACCCTCCTTTGTTCAAAGTTTAAGATGATGCAGTGTGAGACATACTACCGAAAACATTTTTATACAACAACGCAAAAATGTTGCTACTTGCATACCTTTCATACAATATAAAGTCTAAAAGAGTCGCACGTGTAATCGACAATTTATTGTTATGTAAAGACGATACGAAATGTATAAACAATTTTCCTAATCTAAGGCTAAAAGGAGTTTAGTATTGTTCGTTGAAACGTTTGATAAAGTTAAATTTTGTATTTATTATCCAGATATATTACTTTTGAATGTAAGTGTAAATAAATACTAATATTTGAATAAAATTGTATCTTTTGAAAACAATATGATTCACGTTTTCAATATAGTAATATTTAAAGGTTAATTTTGAAAAAAAAAACTCACAAAGGGATTGTACTTTTAAAAAAAAATTAACTAGAATTGTATCCTTACGTCTTACGTCAAATAATTCTAAAGGGTTTTACTGCAGCATTCCATTGAAAAAGTAAATAAATGATAGTTAATTAACCATTTCTAATAAAACATATTACATTCATTTTTTAAAAATATTGTTGTGCCATTTTTAACAGATGAATGATACGAAGAAAATCTATGGATCCTTCAACGTTAATTTTTTACGTATGGCTGTATTTAATCACTACAAAATAGTATTTTACCAATGTTTCTTCAGTGTAATAAAATTGTGTGGAATGAGTCTACGAAATCTTCCAAGCTTAAGGGAAAATTTAATACAAATCCTTAGTGATAAAAAAGATTTAAAAAAACACTTGTTTTTTTCAAGGACTCTAAGAAACTAAGAATACCATCACTTCAACGGCTCTTAGGTACAGCATCAAAGCCCTACACGATTGTATATGATCTTATTTTACCAGCTGTAAGTTAGGTGATAATCACTGTGTTTCACAAATCAACTTTCGATATCACAAAAATAATTCCACAGAGAAGTTATTCAGTCCAAAGAAGGATTGACTAATTGGCTCAGTGTGTATCAAATTCTTTATGTGAGTACTTAAAAAACATATGAATTTTCGCAACAGTTTGAAGAGTCCTCTTTACCAGGAAACAAGGCTTTACTTTTAGCTTATGTAAGATTTGTAACAGAAGAGCAATTTTGCCAATTACTGTTGTTTGCTAAATGTTTGGAAACATGTACTAAAGGTGAAAGGTTAATTATTGAATTTAAAAGATTTTACGATGAAATAGCTGTACTCTTAACTACTATCATTTATTTTGTTACTGGCGGAGCTCCGGCATAAATAGGAAGATACCGAATCTTTCTGGTATACTTAAGACAAGCTGTACCACAACGTGTGTTCAGTGCAGTTTGTCATTCATCGACATTATTTAAATGCAAATATCTTAGTTAACGTTTGAATGGATCACTAAATTAATTATTAGAGCTGTTAATAAAATTAAAAGGAGTGTCTTCAAAGAGATATTGTTTGCTAAACTGTGATGGAAATGATGAATGCTTTTATTGTTTACTACTTCACACACAAGTACATTGGTTATCTAAAAGTGTATGTTTAAATCGATTTTATGATCTTGGATTTAGTGCTGGAATTCCTGGAAGGCAAAAAAATAACATTTAATTAACTCAAAAAATGACAAAGTCTTAATGGCAAATGTGTTGGCCAAATTTAAGGAAAATAATTTAAAACTACAATTTGACAAATACAATTTAAACAAAACTAAAAGCGTAATATCCATGTTTGTTGCAAAGCATTTTCTGTATAAAAAAAATTCGGGAGAGGAGAATGTTCTCAGATTCAAAATCTCTCAAAATTGCAAAATTGCGATTAAGATTTGGTTTCCTTTTTTCAACATTTAATGGCTCTTTATGCAGACCTGAATAAAAAAATTGAAGACATTCTTCTTTTGGATATTTCCGACTGGGTGTTGAACCCTTTTTTTTCGGGGACAAACTAATATAACAGACATAAATAAATTCATACTTATAAAGGTGCAATATATTGATATAGAATTATCCACAAATTAGGAATTTAAACCAACGTTTGCAAAGGGTATCCACACATTCTAGTAAAAAAAAAGATCCGAATTTATATCCTGCATTATAGGTTATTGTACAAAAGTTGTTGACTGCTTTTCCGTCTTCTTAATCGGTTTAACGTGGAGACAGTGCAGATTTAAATCTCATCAGAAACCGGCTTGACATTAATGCTCGTAGGGATTTGCGTTAGCTACTCACAAACATTGAGCCGGACATAAATACACTCATAATATTATAAAAATCTCATCAAGTTCATCCAAGTCATTTCAAAAAAGAAATTTAACAAAGGTTAAATTCAAATAAGGGGCCGTCCATAAAGTACGTCACGCTCCAGAGGGGGGGTGTAGGAAAGTTTGACATTTTGTGACAGGGGGAGGGGGTTTCCGACCAAGTGTGAAGTCACGGTGATTTATGTTAAATTATAATTATTTTGTTGATAAAAGGTATATTTTTGCACGAAATTGTGTTGTACTTTAAGGGGGTGGGGTTGCCAAGATTTTTGTAACAGGGAGAGGGGAAGTTAAAAATGGTCGAAAATAGCGTCAAAAATGATTCTTCAACAAATTGTTATTTTTTTATTAAGTAAATGTGTAAAATGTATAGCATACACATTTACTTAATATGAAGTGTCGATATTGTACGGTTATTTTCTTTTTTAAAAGTAGTAAATGTAGTCACTAGAACTGTGGTTCCCAACTTTTTCTTTTACCCTAGACCCCTTTTATAGTCAAAACTTGCCCAGGAACCCCAATGAAAAAGCTACATAAATGTATAGCAATGTAGCTTTTTCATTGGGGTTCCTGGGCAAGTTTTGACTATAAAAGGGGTCTAGGGTAAAAGAAAAAGTTGGGAACCACAGTTCTAGTGACTACATTTACTACTTTTAAAAAAGAAAATAACCGTACAATATCGACACTTCATTTTTAAAAGTAGTAACTCTCGTTCTTCTGGTGTCTCTGACAATTTTAATGTTCTATTTCTTTCGTGCTCCATCAGCAGTAAGATTTCTCATAAAAATTTTTTTAGACAAAATAAAAAGAACAGAGTAAAAGCATCATTAAAAAAATAATAAAATACACTTTTAACATTCCAAATTAACTATTTCTTAATACATAAAGTATTATTAAAACTCTTTAGTCTTTAGCCGCTTTGCGGCGATCTAAACTATAGAGACTCGTTGCTTTGCCGTGGTGGCGCCAAAGTGATACTATGTTGATAGCGAGTCACAGTAGGAAATTCCACACCTCCCTTGGGAGGCACACTTATTTGGGAGGCGTTTTCGACCTAGTGTCCTGGACGCCATGGCGGCCACTTGTAGCAGCGACCGCTCCCGGGGGGGGGGCTTCTCAGTCTTTACGTCCCTTAGGGGGCCAGAGGGCTGAGGGGGTTTTCCGGGAAGCCCCATGAAGAGCGCAGGCTCGGGACTGCTGATTTTCTTCCACATGTAGGATTTTCAGTCTGTTCAATAAACTGTGGCATTTTAATTTTATAAATTCAATTAAAATGCATTAATATGTTACCTTATTTTATTAGTAGTATAGATGAATTTGGGATGATTTTTTTTTTTAAAATGTATTTTGAAACACGTGTATGTTAAAAGTTAGATTACGATAATGGAAAGTGTGATTTTAAAGAATTGGGCTTTTCCAGATGATCTTGCAATCTTTGTTTACTCTGATGTAGCATTACAGACCTGTAAAACTTGCTATTATCACTTATAAATTACTAGAGCACATAAAATATAATAGAATAATTAACCACCTAGACATATATAACGCCTTATATCCTAATCAGCATGGCATTTTAAAAAAATGGATAATGTTATACACAATAAAGATGTTTAATGGATGATCTGTCAAAAGGCTGATACAATAATGATCAATTAGATACAACATTACTAGACTTCTCAAAAGCATTTGACAAAGTTCGACACCTTAAATGACGTCATGCAATTTTTTTCTGATTTTTCACCCGCTGCCCCGTGGTCATACATCATCACAAAAACTTAGACACCTTCTTCAATTTGACATCACAAAAGGTTCCTTCCCCAATAAGAGCGTATTTTCTATTTGAAAATGAGCAGGTTTTAAATAATTTTTTTTGTCATTTAAATCTTTTTAGTGTAAGGTTGCACTCTAAAGCTCTAAAAATAGAAACCCATTTTCATGAATTTTCTCCACTCAGACTTTTTCTCCTTAAATCTCGGCGTCCAGTTGATATCTCCAACTCTCTATAATCTCTAACATAATTATGTAATTGCACATTACTTTCAGTCATACCGATGGTCACTGGTTCGAATCCACACGAAGGTTAGGATTTGTTCTCGTGGCCTGAGGAGTCCCCGAGTCACCCAGCTCCGAATGGGTACCTAACTAGACAATAGTTAGGCGGCTGGGGTAATGCGTGGAACCCCTATAGCCGTGGCCTGTGACCGCTGCATCACTTGCCAACAGATGTGGTCTGTGGACGCAATTATCTTCTGCATAGAAGGAGCGTCTGTATATCTAAGATAAGATACTTTGTTCCATGAAATGGGCTCGAATTATTCTTTTTTGAACAGTTTTCCATTAATTGGGATTCTATAGTAATTTTTTTTTTAAATGCATTGATATGAGTAAAGTTCTGAGTAAGCATCTGATCTCGTTTTGATAGTTACTTCTTCAGATATCAAATTTTCAAAGAAGCTTGAAATTTTTAAGTATGTCATTTTCGAAATTATTTATGTTATTGCGATGTTTATTGACGGACAAATTTGAATATTTCCATGCTCATAAGCTAAATCTTAAAACTTTTCCATGAAATAGACGATTTCAAATGATTTACACATTACTTTATTTTGATAGGCGTATAATCTTTAAAGAATATCCAAATTTTAATGAAAAACCCTTATTATGTATGCTACTTTAATGCAATAAAAACAAAATACATTTAAGTTTTAGTAAGTTACCATAAAATCATTTTCTAAAACTGAAACCATAATATAAATTACACAATGTTTAAACCACCATATCATGTAGATATTTCATAGGGCATCATTCTGCGCTTGTCGAAATTCCAAGCAAAAACTGTCGTGGCGATACTTAAAGTACACATTATTTGGTCCAGCGTTGACGTGTTGTTTTTTGTGTAGTTTTCTTTAAAAAAACGCGAATTGTTACACACACAGCTTACTTTTCGAAACAAATCGATATTTTTTGTAGCCATTTTTAATGTGTGAAATTGTGCGTAAATCCATTAATTAAGACTCCAAACTAAGATTATTTTTGTTCCCTTTTCAAAAAAATAGGCCGCTATCGGAAAGGGCTTTTTTTCAAATGCCCACCAGTGCCGCCCCTTAGATGAGTTCCGCCCGGGCGGACTGCCCTCACCGCCCCTCCCCTTAGCTACGCCACTGGACAAGAACAGACAAATACAAATACGAATTCTGACGTAAAAATTGTTTGCTGAATAAACCAAGAAAACAAACACTATATGGACCTTTCAAACTCTGATAAGAATACAGTACTAGCAAGAATCCATAGACAAGCTTTGGGCGCATTAAGCTTCTCTATAGAAAGATATTTTTTAAAAACACATGTATTCACAACAGTTATATAAGTTTTAAATAAATTATGTGTGAACAGTATTGTGTCATTTCAAGGTTACACTAATTATTTTAGCTCGAAGTTCCTGAAAGATTGTATTGACAAACAATATATTTAAAAAATAATTTTAGCCTAATGGGATTCCCTACAAATTAAAACAAAATGTTTTTAAATGTCAAACAACGGATTAAACTCGAAACTCTAAGTTAGTGCAAGTTTTCATAATGAAAATGCCTTTATAAATTCCCACCTTATGTCCACGGGGTCTCTTCAGATTTGCTTTAACGTTTTATTAGGTGCACAGTTTTAGACGATTGAAATAAACAAGATAGGTTAAAAGCAATGCAGTTTTTCGTAATTTTAATAGTAAAAAAAATAATTGGGTGTGAATTTTACGAATAGTGCGCATTAAGTATCTACTGCTTTAACATTCAAACTACATAAAATTATAACATAGTCATTTTACCCATAATGAATTTTGCAATATTAGCAAGTTATTTAATTATTATATTGCTGAGTGTCAACCAAAATGCCGGCAAGTAATTGTTTCTATATTGTTTAATGGTATTAAGTGCTCATTTGACAGTATATTCTAAATAAACCAATACACTATTTTATGTTGATACAATAATTTGCCAGTGTTGGGTAATTACGAAGAAAATGAATAAATAAGGATTTTTTCCACGCATAAATATATGAACAATGTTAGTGTTAATGAATTTTAATAATTGTTTAAATATTCTGATGAGTGAAGAGAAAAAATGTTAATTTTCAATTTGTAGACAAATTTAATTTTTTTTCAATGATATAATGGATTATAAATTATTCTCATGCAGTACTGGTCATCATTTTAAAAGTTTAATCGTTAATTCATCATTTTAAAAATATTTTTTAAAGTTGCTTTTGTCTGTGAAGGTTAAATTGTAAAGTCAAAAATACCTACATTACACATGGTTGTCAGTGCCGTATTAAGTGATATGGCGGCCCAGGGGTGGGTTGAAGTTTTTTGGGCCCTGCATACACAGCGGTGACGTAAATTGGGATGTAAAAAAAGCTGACGCTACTTTCGGGAGACCCAGTATGAATTTCGAATTTGGATCCCCCTTTCGTAGCTACTCGATATATATATATAATACAAAATGTATACGATCCTGTTGTAGCACGAGTGTGCTTACACTTTTTCCATGCATTATTTTTAGTCATTACATTTTTTATCGGGCAAGTTAAGTTTCAAATTTATCTATTAGTTAAAATCTTATGGGAAGCAGAGATATACTTAAGACACGATCAGTTTCAATAGCTTAAGAATTTCATATGGTTTATCAGGTTTATTTGTACTAAGTTCAGTCTTCATCTATCGATTAGTTTGGCATTCAATGATTAAATTGATTAATTAAAATAATTTAAGGGAAATTGATTTTACTGTATATTATTTTAATTTAAGGTGTACTACATTATCTTAAACAATGTATAAGGTATAAGTCAGCACACTTATAAGATACTATTTACGTGGGAATTTTGAAACTATGTGATAAGTGACTGATGAAGTTGGAAGTTGCATAGGGAGGAGGGGGGGGGTAAATGCGTCGGGCGGCAAATGCCCCGGGCGGCATTTGGCTAGGGGCGACTAATTCCTAGTCCTTAATTAGTTTGTATATAACGACAATTTTACAAGAAAGTGGACTTTTTTATCGTAATAAGATAAAATCCAAAAAGGCAATTACTTTTAAAAATAAAGCAAATATCCTAAAGTATGTGAACTTTTCTTTGGTCAAAACTTTAAAATTTCTTGCATGCTATAAATTATTACGATACAACAGCTACTATACTGACAAAAACAGAGGTTTACGTAGTTGAAAATACGACACTAATCTTGGGGTAACAGTTGATTCTTCAAATTTGACTGCCACTATAGCTGTATAAATAAAACTTTACCATTTTGAATAATTTCAAACATAAGCTTATTGAATGCTCTGGGTAGCTCATTGCTTTGGGGAGGGGTGGCAAAATTATTCTTGTCAATTAGCTTCTGAAATTGAAAATCTTTATTAAATAAAATTTAATAAAAGAGAAAAAAAGGTAAGATAAGCAATTAAGAAATGTAGAAACTATAATAAAACGTGTGAACGTGTGTAAGGCCAAAACGTCAAACTCCATGATAAATCTAGTCTGCTGATAAAAATGATACTCAGTCGTGTACGAACATGACACTAATGTGACGGTAGATATAATTGAATCACGTTTGGTTTCAATCTAAGTAAACTACTGGGATGAAAAGTGTGCTTAAATGAGTTAATCTTTTAATTGCAAAGCTTCATTATCTTAGATCATAAGTCTTTTATTTTGTATCATAAACAAAAATTAACAAAATTGCTTAGCTTTTTTAATTAAAACTTGGCACACATAAAAATGAAAGTAGCAACTCAGTGCTCCACATTACCAAAGATGTTTGAAATCGGAAGGAATCAGAAATCAGAATTTAAAAAAATATTTACAAATGCGTTGTAGTAAAAAAAAAAAGAAAACAAAGGGGCAATAAGTTCTTGTTAGAATTCAATCGAGGCTAAAATGTTTCTTTTTAGGACAAAGAGAGGAAAATACTGTTGTAAATAAATGCAATATTTTGAAAGTAATTAATTTGCTTGGAAAGTACTAAAGTGCACTTCTAGCATTTCATACTAAAAGGGATAAAATATTTTCAACTCTAATACAAACTTAGTTCATAGAAATATCAGAAGACTTTGTGAAAAATCATCTTTTAGAAAAAAGATGCAAAATATCATTCAAGGTATTTATATATTTTTTTTACGTAAGGACCAAACATGCCTGGTTGTGTTTTGTGGTGGATATTGAAGAAAATACAACAAGTCATTTTATATTTTTTCAAAAATTCCAATGCAGCAAAATTGATTCTGCAAACTTCATATCTCAAATGAATCGACATAAATGATGTCCTTAATATAAATGCTTACAGAGACCCAATGTGTGTTCAAAATTCTTCGTGGAAGGAAGTAATGTATGAATTAAATAAAAGACGCAAAAACATAGATGATGAATATCATATCTCGTGCAAACAGTTCATCAACCATACTTTATTTACATGATGCTCCAATTTAACTAACTTTTTTAGTACACTCGTACTTTACTACGCATTGTTTTCCATGTCTATACACACTTGGGTATATCTAACTGCTTTTAAAAGCAAGGGATTAAACAATTTTCGTGATACAAAATTGTGTATACTCCATCAATCCATTTTAAAGTTATTTTGAAATCTATAGAAAAATTGATAAATGCAGACGAAAATCTCAACACATGAAAAGGTGGAGGAACTTTGTTAGTTACTATTAAATGTTTGTTGTTTTGTTTTTTTCACATTTGGAAGCACGTACTTCATAAAGTCAATAATGCCCGAAATAATTTACAAACGTTTAGTGATATATTGCTTTTTAAAGGATACTCGCAGAGAAAATATTAAAGGATTTAAAGGATGCTTTTACATTTCTAAAATTGTATTGGGATATTTCATCCTTTTAATCGAACTTTGTATTCCAAGAACGAGAGGACAAATATTCGTCGATCGAAGGAAATATGTATGTATGTTATGTAGAAAAAAACACTTGAGAACAAAGTTGTATTCTTCATAACATGAGATTACTTTAACAGTTAATGTGAAGATTTGGCAGTTGTGTAGAATTTTGAAAGCAGATATGATATAAGTTTATCAGCCAATGTACTGGACTTCAAAATTTTGCCGTGAAATTATATTGCTGAAAGGATAAAAAAAAAGAACTAATTAAGTAAAGACCTGTTTATTTTTAAGTTTACTTTTATTTAGGCTTGCAGTTACCGTATCCTAACATAATATAATGAAATCGAACGTTGATTATAACCAGTGGCGTCGCTAGGGGTGCGGAGGGGGTGGGCCGCCCCGGCTGATACCATCAGGGGGGGTGACACCAGACCATAAAATTCTATATATTTCCGTTATTTGGCACTGGAAACACGGAGGAGTTCTATGGATTAAATCATGAGGGGGTGACACCATGAGCTACCGCCCGGGTGACACCAACCCTAGTGACCCCTCTGCTTATAACTGTCTTAAGCAGTGCAAGGTTTTAAGGTAGCTTCTTTTAAATAAAGTTAATAAAATATTTATTACGATAAATGATGAATACACAAAAATTGACTTATCTATGTTCATTAGCTTTCGAGTATGACATGATTGACAACTTTGCTACATGAAAGGTTGTGCCATGAGAAAATACATAAAACATCATTTTTATTTAAGAAATGGCAGTTTTTCTGTCAATTAATCATTAATAACATAAAAATGTATTGTGTCCTTATAAATACTTTCCAAGAAGAACTATATTTTCTTTAAAGCTTTTACAGTTTGTTGCTGGTTGATTGTATTTTGTTTTGTTTTTTGTTTGTTTGTTTTTTTTTTTGTTTTTTTTTTGGGGGGGCGGTAAATGTGGATTCTACCACGGATGGAAAATACCCACGCTACGCCGCTGGAAGTTGGCTGTCATTAGTATAGAAAGAAGACAAACACGTCTTAATAAATTTAGAAAATAATATAAATAAACTCAGTTTGTAGACACTGTTCTCAAAGTCTCATATAACTATATCTCCGAGGTGTAGCCTATTGGAACTGAACTGAACTGTCCCTTAACCCGACGCTGGGTCGTTGGGGCACCATTTTCAGCTGCGCTTTATCTCATGCCATGTGTCACTGTTCTGAGCTGCCTTCTGGGAATCGCTAAATGACAGGCCGGTCCACTCTTTGATATTGTCCTCCCAACTCTTCCTTGATCTTGCTCCTTTTCATTCTTCCCTGGACTGATCCTTGCCATAACGTCTTTGAGAGACCTCCAGATCTTGTCACGTGTCCGTACCATCGTAATTTCCTCTTTCTAATTGATGTGAGAAGGTCCTCGTAAGGGCTAATGACAGCACTTATTTTGTCGCGCACCGCTTCGTTCGTGATGTGCGCCATGCAGGAGATGTACAGCTTGGAAAAAAACAATAATAGTTGGGCGGTGGGAGGTGTATTTTTGAGAAATGAAAAAAAATTATAATACATGGAAAGCATTGAGTTTGACAATACACCACTTGTGTGGAATGTCTTGTTTTAAATTTACTTGACCGAATTGCTAATAGTTTTCTTCTTCTTTTATTTTCCAACGGTTGTTTAAGCGTAATGAGGACATAGGAAATCTAGCAGTACTACAATTCTACAAAACGTCTAATAAATCATTTAAAGTAAACTATATTTAAAGTTAGAGTAATCCTGGACTCATAAGCCTTATCTCACATATGATAAGTCTAGGCATCCAACACTCCCCTCATCTCTACACTTTCAATGAACAGTACCATTTATATTACCTTAATTTGTTAATCTCGTCCATAGTCTAAAATATTGCCTTCAAAGACTTCGCAGGTAGCAACACCTTTTATAAGAGCTATGTAATCGCGACCCCATGAAATTGAAAATAGAAGTTTCAGTATTTAAATACACACACACACACATATATATATATATATATATATATATATATATA
>MUZC01000931.1:588726-609601 GCA_002072015.1 Radix auricularia
AAAAAAAAATAAAAAATATAAAAAAATTAAAAAAACAGAAAAAAAAAATTAATTTTTTTTTTTTTAAATAAAAAAAACGAAGTGATTATTCGCACGGTTTTTCCGTGCATATAATTTATAAAATTATTTGCACTGGTCGGGTCTAATCGTCGCGCATGCGTACTCCCAGCGGCTGATAACAAAATAATTGCCAATTTCACTCGATTTAGGCTAAATTGTGCAGTTATATGTTAATAGTATTAACATTTATATGTTTATAGTACTAATACTAGTTACAATTTAATGATTGATTTCTAATAAGTGATAATTGGATATAACTTTGAATAATCGCATAAATTTCAAGTTTCTCTAGACTAATGGATAGTCAGCTAGAGCTAGGGAGTGTTGTGATTGACTAGCGGATCAAATCCTGATACAGTCTTTTTTTTTTTTTCTGTTGTTGTTTCGTTGGCTTTTTTTTCTTTTGTTGCTTTTTGTTTTACAACCACAGTGACGATGCTGGCAAACACTCAAACAGAATTTTTTTCCTGGGACAATTTTTTTTTATATCCCATGAGTGAATCACTGTTACTACAAGTGTTACTACTGAACTGAAGTTACTAGTTACTAAGTTACTAGACTCATACTCAGTTCAGTCTTACTTACACTTACAGTACAGAACAGAGCACGGACTCTCACTTTTTAATTTTTTTAAAATGATGCTTTATCATCATAAAGTCTTTCACTTTAATAAATAAAATGATTAATTATAAATCATTAATAATTAATTAGCGAACGGCGGTATGACCGGGTATGCAGGTCCGCTCAGACTCAGATTCTTGCTCAAATACTATTACTATCAGTGACAGCAAATTAGTTTACCGTGCAAATAATGATAATGTTTGATTTTTTTTTTTTGAAATCTCATAATCATTGTCATCTTCTAATTTGTAGCCATTGGTCATTGACTCATTGAGTCACAGTGACACTGTCTGTCAGTGGGTCAGTAACTAAATATTGTCTTAATTTATATTTGTTTTATTTGCGCAGGCTATTAGGTCTAATAATATTTATTTGACTCAATTAAACAACAATTAAATCAATTAACAGTAGACAGTGTCCTAAAACTTAAATATCAACTATATTAATTCTTCTCATTATCTTAATCATTACACTTTGTAGTTAGTAAGTGCGAATAATTATCGGCACGGTCGAACCGTGCGAATAATTTTAAAAATTATCGGCACGGTTATGACGTCAAAACCGTGCGAATAACGCTTGCCATAAAAAAAATAAAAACAAAACAACATTTAGTGGCATTTTACGAATACAAAAAGTTGACATGTTTATTTTTTTTCAATATAAAGACTTTCAATCTAAATTGAAATCAAATAAAACGTACGCGTATCATGAATCGGTAATTGCCCTTAATTTCCATTTAATTATTACTTTTATTTTTCTCAGGAAAATCATGTTTGTTTTGTTATGAACACAAAATACAATGTCTTTTTTTAAATTTTTGTTTTTAACATTTAAACCCATGTTACTCCCTTCAGATGGTCAAATAGCGGTTGCATGGGTAGGAGATTACAAACACTATCAGAGTGGTAAGATAATACTTCCTGCTGTATCATTAAACAGGCACAATAGGATAAATATCTCTGTGTTGTTAGACGTAAGTATTTTATTCTTTTAATTTTTTTTTATAGCTTACAATAGTTTTAAAAACCATTTATTCTATAGCCCATTACGTTAGCTTCCTTCATTAATATATATACTAGCTTTGCTGCGTGAAGTTGGAGAATTAGATATGAGTTAGTGATTGCATGAAAAGCTATATGTGGGCCCAGTAAGGGACATTTTAAATAATTGATCACCTGTTACCATCTTGGAAGTGTATATAACAAACCCCCAAAGTTTCATGCGTTTGCTTATTCGGGAAATAGGAGAATTGGTGATTTTCAATTTTTATATAGTTTTTACGGATTCTTTTTTATTTTCATAAGCATTAGGAATAACTACTTATTTTACAAGCAAGGATTCAGAATGCAAATTATTGAAAACACCATAGAGCCATTTTGAGATTATTTTGAAATCAATAGAAAAACTAGCAGAGACAGAAAGAAAAAACAAACTCATCATACCAACAGACGCAGGAACTTTGCTTTTCACAATAAAATCTTTTTGATGCACGGTATGGAGTCTAATTGATGAATTTATTCTGCTAGGAAAAATGCCAAGCATAAAATGCTCACATAAATTATTGGATACTTTAAGGATGCTTTGAAATTATATACACTTTTATGTCGAGCCCCCATCCTTTAAATCGAATCTTCGAAACGTCTAAGTACCAGACAGAAAATATATGGTGATCAAAAGTATGCATCTATTTTATTTATTTTTTTTTAAATAAGAGAAGAAAGTTATATTATTTATAAGATGATATTACTGTAGAAATTCATGTGAGATTTTGGCAGATATTTAGAATTAAGAAAACTTATACAAATTTCTTACGAAAGGCGATATGATTGACTTTGAAATGTAGCCTTTAAATTAGAGTACACAAATGACAATGTCAAGCAAATACTATTTTACCTCACGGGTTAAAAAAAGAAGAATTAATGAATTAAAGACCGCTTGATTTATAAAAGCTTAAGATATTAAGGTTCCAAGTTATTTTGCCTAAAGTAATTTAATTAATTCGAATATTGCTTAAATAAATCTTAAGTTATTCAAAATCTTAAAATAGCTTATCCAAAATGAAGTTAATAAACAAATAATTACAAGCCATCTAATATTTTAATCGATTGCTATTTCAATTTTGGCTATTGGGGATGGCAAGGCTGAAATCATTGATACATGAGAGAGGGTGCAATCAGGAAAAACAGAAAAGTAAAATTTTCTTTAAAAAATATAAGAGATAAATCTTTTCTTTTTATCTCTATCACAGTGTCATTATTACTTTCAAATTAAAACGATCTTTACTTTATAGCGTTAACATATTTTTCGGTTAGGGGGGTGGCAAATTTTGGTTCTGCCCCGGGCGGCACATACCCACGCTACGACGCTGCCCCCTTGTCTGTCTGTCGTGGTACAACGGAAAAAAAGTTTTTTTTAATATATAAAAATACACTTTTTATCGTGATCCTATCAAGCTGATATTTTATTCGTCTGTTACCATTGCGGCAGGTTACTCAAGAACTTTCCACAGTTTCCTGCTGATATATACACAGAAAATTGAGATTTAAAAATGAATCTGTTTTATAAAGCTAATTATGGGAAAAAACCTACATTTGGTAAACCGGTTCCTAATGAGACATGATTTAATATTATTTTTACATGTTACCATCGCTGCAGATTACAACAACAAAAAAAACAAAAAAAAAAACAAAAAAAAAAAAAAACTCCACACATTCCATGGTTCTACTAATATGAAAAGTTAGTGAATTAGAGATATGTCAGTTTTTATAAAAGAGAAAAATTTACTTTATAAGAAAAAAAAACTACATTAGAGCCTTTGGCTTCCACCCCTATGATTGGGATTTTAAAAATTAATTTTCACATCGTCGTGGGTGTGTTTTTAACAACTTCTCAAATTTCATGTTGATAGCTAAACAGGAAGTTGAATTTGTTATAAGCCTGTTTTTATATAAAGAACTAACAACATTTTGTCCCCTAACCGTTCATAAGTGGAAGCGTTTTAAAATATTTTTTTTCACCGGTTATCGTCCTAACATAGCATGCTTCTTACTTAATTAAATGGAAAAGACGTTAACAAGGTAAGGGTTTGCCTGACCGGACGTAACAAAACAGCGAACGTTATTTGTTATATTCGTTTTATTTGTGCATTGTATGTTCGTTGAAAAAGGCCCTTTGCCGAAACGTTCGCTGTTTTGTTTCGTCCGGTCAGTTCAACCCTTACCTTGTTTACGTCTTTTACACTTAATTTTTTATAATCCTGAATGCAGTTCTACCCCTCATTTTGCATGCTTCTTACTACACATGAAATTATTAAGGTTTTTTAAGATTGTGTTCAATTACCATCCTCTGCAAAAAATGTTCTTATTTATGACAGTGAACTTGGTAAGCCATGCTTATACGTATTACCAAAAATACACAAGCTCAGACACTCTGGAAGATCCATTTTCTCCACCTGCTCTTGTCCTACTCAATAAATTTCTGATTTTTTTTTATTCTGTTTTCCAACCAATTGTTGCAAATTTACAATAATACATTAAGTGCACTAGCCATATTTATAAGCTGACTGGATTCCTTGATTTTACCTAATAAAGATCATTTGCTATTTACAATGGACGAACTTCTTTGCAAATGTCAATTTCTCCTGTTGATGATCTTTCTGCAATCTCAAAGTTTCTAAGCAAGAAAGGAAATATTAAGTTCCCCGCAAGTGCCATACTACGATTGACTGAGCTGGTCCTAAATTTATAATCGTTTGAGCTCAACGGACAGTTTTTTTAATATTGTATTGGAATACCAAAAAAGGAACATTCAGTATTTCCAAAGTTTTATTGACTTCATTGGTAATTTCCATTAATTTCATAGATTGATAAATGTGGAATTAAATATTGAAAAGAAGTTATCAGGTCTTTTTTAAAAGAAAATGGTTTATATACAGTTACCTAACATTATCCACTGGATTCAGAAAAATTCCGTTGATTTTATGAACACAAGTATCTGCCAATGAGTCCTTCGTGGGTGCTTGAAGAAAACATCACGGGAAATAATTGAATATGACTTAAAAACTGTTAATGAGAGGATTAATTTTTAATCCTTTTTTCAGAGATGGTTTTACTTCATGTTTCATGTTTGAAGAAATGATCCCTTGCAAATTAGTTGGACGATTGCTCTCATGCATTGCCCAAATGGAAAATAAACAGTGAAAGAACTCACGGTCGCTTTTTAAAAACAAAGAAATTGCATTATGTTTAGTTATAGACTAATATGTACTTGTGTAGAATCGGGGCTAATATGCGACATATTTTTATCAAAGAAAATGTAAAACTTTCTAAAATTATAATATTATTTTTTCAACAAAGAATTACACAAATCTGGGGCGAACTTATTATATCTTAGTCACGGTTAAATAAATATAGTAATTTATGTGAAAAAATAATTAAAGTGCAGACGATTTATCAAATTTTCGTTTTAATATAATCTAGTTCACATTGACGAATATAATCGGATGAAGGTAGGTTTTATACCGGCTAATAAAAATTACATAAAATATAATTACTAAATAGAAAAAATGCACACGGAACGGCATTTAATGAATTTAACAATTAATTTGTCATAAAACAATTGCAAATATTTCCTTTGTGTATGTTCGTTTTTTACCTTAGGTGCTTACATAATACAAGCGAGTGTTTTGAATCGATTTCTCTAAGAACAGACATCAAGGAAAGGCGTATTGAAAGTAAACACTGAAGGATTTTAAATATATAAATGGATTATGTATAGGTGTAAAATACACTGGTGTAAAAAGAGGGACTATTGAGCGGAATTGTTATTTTTATAAACAGGGTCAACTTTGTGAACTAATTTAAGGATGCTTTTCATTTGTAGGGGCATGAGTTAATAATGTGGCAACAGCACTTATGTATTCTTTTTGCATAGCTTAAACTAAACATGCAGGATAAATTTAAGCAAAAACCTTGCGATTCAACGTCTGTCTTAATTTTCCCACACTACATCCCTTTCCTATGCATCAATTTCGCCATACTTATTAGTTCTATACAGTACAATAAAAATCATCCAAATTATCCAATGTTTATGTGGTTTTGTGTGTGCTTTTGGTTATGTCTATGTCTTCTAATGTTCCGTCTCTAACAACACTACCAGTATTCATCTTACTAAACCATTCATATATATTTGAATTTACGTCTTTACTGTGTTTTCCTTATGGTAAGATATTTTCATTTTTTGGCATCAGAAAACATTATATTGCAAGCTGATATAACTATTTTGATCAATCGGTCAACTTTATCCAAGGGAATACTAAAATTAAATCCGTAGAATTAAAACTATTAATAGAAAGTGCACACACAACAGACACTCATAACGTGGATGAGGACTGATCATTGTCAAATACGAAGATACCAGTATAAGTTTAACAACAAAAGGGAACTGGCCTGTCGCGTGTGTGGCTACGCCGAGGACAAATTGGCCCACGCACTAGAAAGTTTTCCCGAGTTGGCGGCGTCTTATAAGGAGAGGTTACGTTACCTGTGCAGGACTACCTCTATGGCGATGCCCGCTTGATGAGGCTCTCCGGCGACATAATGAACCGGGTCTTAAGAGCATAAAAGCGCAACCCAAAAGAGAATGAATATTCACAGAGAAGCATTTGATGAACTAAACAAAGGATTAGTGAAGAAAACAATAAAAGTGTTTGTGAGGTTAAACGTTTATTTAACTCCGTTTCTTAAACAGTATACGTGATTTTTTTTCTGGACAGTTCGCTCAATAAACTGCCGTAAAGAAATATCTGGTTTTAAACAAAATACGTTACTGTTAGAGACGAAAATAAATTACAAGTAGGAAGTATATACACGGGCACATGGGCAATAAAATAAACGATTATTTTTTATATTGAGTTGTAATTTGCTGACTTTTTAAAATACACTTTTCATTGCTGTGGGCTGGAGTCAATAATATTCTTGATGGCGTAAACACCATAGCTATAGCTTGATAACTAATATATACTTTTCTGTATACGTTAAAATTAATTAGCAGGTTAAATTTTAAGCCCAAAACTTGCGATTCAAAGGGTTTCTTTGAAACAAATAAACCGCAAAATTACCTTCCTTTATCATCAACATTAACAGCGTACGTTTCGGCAAAAGCCTTTTTCATCTGACAAACAATACACAAATAAAACAATATAAAAAATAAAAACGTCACTGCCATGAAATCCAAAGAATCAATATTAGTCATAAAATCCTTTGAAAAAGGCTCTTTGCGGATACGTTCACTCTTTTTTACGTCCTGTCAGGCTTACCCTTTACCTGTATACGATTTTTCCATTTACTTTTTTTTATTAGCCTTAGTGGAGTCTTACCCAAAATTGTGTTTACTGTTTAATTTACCTTGTATGTAGCTCATGTTTAAAAATTCTATTATGAGCACACAATCCATGTTAATTTGTATTAATAATGTTAAAAATCTTTACGATGGAGTACTCAAAAACTTCCCAAAGTTCAATGGCTGTAAATATGAATAGAATGCTTTATTTTTTTTTTTAACTACACGGGATATAAAAGAATTAGTGATGTTAAATTTTGATTTAGCTCATTTAGGAAAGGAAAATCATTGATCCCTTCAGCGCCCAGAAGTAAAAAAAAAATATTTAAAAAATCCGCCAATTATAGTTGTGAGTTTGTTTCTAAATGGTTCCATGCTTAACCTACAAGAGAAGTTAGAAAATTAGTGTTGTTTAAATGTTATATGGCCGATACAACAAAAAAAAATTTGTTTGAGCCCTACTCCAACCAATGAGTATGCATTTTAAAATAATTTTATTAAAAATTATTGGCATGAGCGTATACTCAAGAACTTCTCATAATAGGTTTTTTTTTTTTCTTCTTTTTTTTTTTTACTTCTAACTTCACGGGAAGCTAGAGAACTAGTAACAAATAGTCAATCAGGGCTTTGGCTTTTATTAGTGTAGATTATGTTCTCTCCCTGATCGGCTACAGATTGAATGCTTTCACAGAATTTTCTCCATATGTGTTTGTGCAAATATATAATGCCTTCCGGGCTGTGTTTCTGTTGTTTCTGAGAAAACCTGTGTTTACTGGTCATTGGGTATATTTGTAGGCATATACGGCTCTTTACTTTATTCCCCTCATAGGTTCATTGTTACACAATGGGCCTTAAACCAATGTGCATTTTTTATTTCCTTCCCCAACTGGACTGCTCGAGAGTTGATGTATATAGTGTGTTGTAGATGGAGCCATGTTGCATCAATTTTTTTTCTGTCACAGCCACCACAACCTCATAAGAAATGAGGATTGCTTTCTGCGTGGAATTGACCTTAAGAGCTGTCTCATGCTGGTCCCTGACCTTACAGAAGTTGATATAGTATTTTTTTTCGAGTTTTAGAGTGACAACATTTCTTTTGTGTTAGAACAGGCTTTGTGATCCGCTCCACCTCTGACGTTAAAGTCACCGAGATGGGATAGACTCCCATGAGGAGGGATATTAACAATAACGGAGGCCAGTGCCTAGTTTAAGGTGTCTTAGCTGAGTGTTGCTTTATACATAAAGAGGAAATAAGATGAGCCTGATAATGTTGACAGTTTTTTTCCCAAGGATCCAATGAAGGCAAAAAGACCACTGAACGCACAATATCAAACAATATCCAATTAAGAACGAGAACAGGAGACGCAACGTGTGACTCAGTATTACCCAGATTTTTATGCAAAACAGAAAGTAGTAACTAACTCTGCCCTAGAGAGAATCCAAGATCTACCAGATCTAGATCAGCTTAATGCGCCACCGTCAAAAGAGGAAGGTTCCTGGTAAATATGGTATTCTATGTAAGTCATTAAGTACGGGAAGCCTGCTCATTGAATAGTTTGCACAAACTCATATGTGATTCTCCGAGAACACGGTAACATACAACAGGATGCGTGTGACGCATAAATGATCACGCTTTACATAAGCAGATTTGTTCACAGCAATTGAAATAAATATCGTGGCATCTTCCGTTTAGATAGTGTGGAAATCCCTTTCCAGAGGGGCCCTTGCACGTCTGAAACTTCTGGCGAAAAAATGTTTACCAGAAAACACAATGCGGTTTTTGTGCTAGCCTTCAACCATTGATATTTTTTTCTCACTACGACAGCCACAAGACAAATGTCGGGAGCAAAAGAAAGACCTCTTCGTTGCGTTCATAGACCTAAAAAAGGCAATTGATCTGTTCGACAACAAGTTTTTGCTTCATGTACTGGAAAAAAAATAGGACAGCCGCCAAAGCTTTACAATGTAATCGATTCCTTCCACGCTATTATTTACGATTATACCACTTCAGAACCTCAGTTTGTAGTTTATCATTCGGGAGAAGAAGGATGTAATAGACCAACAATATTCTAGCACAATTAGAGAAATGCTGACAGAATGTGAAACGTTTGAATCATACTTTGAAAAGTCCTTTCTTAATAAAGGGGGTTGCTATTCGTACTACCAATATATTCAATAATAACACTGTAACCCACGTGTGTCTAATTTTGAGACTTTTTGCAAAAATACACGACCTTATAGAGAGTTTACCTAGTTTAAAAGTATTAACTATTTGTCGAAAATTGCTATTTTTATTTACGTGGTTTAATCGAAATATAAAAGTATTCCAATGTAATTTTAAAAAAAAAAAAAAAACTAATATTTTTTCTATGAGTTTTTCTTTCATCATCTAACGGATTATAGTATTTTACATTGATTTATTTGGATATAATATTTTCTTATAATGAGTGTTTCACTTAAAGAGTAAGATTCTTGAACTCATTTAATTTATTATTAGAGGTTTTACTGTACTCATACCTGCATACCAGTAAATTGTTTCAACTAAAATACCTTAATTATATGTAAATTAATCAAATAATTAATACATAATACTTATTTCATATGTTGGATTCAGAAATATAAATACAAATATTTGTATAGCTTACACTAATTAATGGCAAAGCCCTTACTGAATCATCACCAGGTCTCCAATTTTTCGAGTAGATAGACAACTAAACCTTTGGGAAGTTGTTGAATACACTCTCACGATGATCATGAGCGCAAAAAAAATTTGTAAGTTTACCATTAATGGGGGCCAGGCAGATTTTTAGTTGTTTTTAGTTTACATGCTATATAACAAAAGTATCTAAAATTATAATTTTTGTACTGTACTACATATTATCTTGACGTATAGATGGCACCATAACTCAAAGAGATTAAGACTATGTCAAAAGTCTAAATCTGGCAAATCTTAAATATACAATTGCTTTAAAATATTGCTACTGTTAAAATGGATAAATATTAACCAAAACGTCAAACAATAATATGTAGCTGACTCATTTTAAAATGCTATAGGGCAATATATTCCTAATTAGCCTACAACAATTTTTGAGCTTAGGAAGAAAACACTTTTGTTGTCTTAAATATTTAATTGATTAGTCCCAGTTTCATTTTATACGATTTTGCAAATGTTAATAAATATATCAACTATGACTTTGATTTACATTAATGGGTGTTTTAAACTTTACATCTTACAACAGGTGTAGCCGGGTGCCCTTAGAGCCATTTTTAAATTTAAAAAGCTTTATAAATTATTAGCATTCATTATATTTAAATGACATTTTTGAAAGTTGATTTTACGATTCTACAATCATTCTTGCAATATAATTTAAATAATAAATAGCAAATAAAAGGGGCCTTAGTCTAAAAATGTCATTTTTTAAAACATAACTTATATAAAATATATCATAACAGAAGCTACTGTTTAAATGGATGAATAAAAACCAGACTTTCGTTATAAAAATGTATTTTCCCATATAAAAGAACTACTGAACTCCTTATGGTAATTCATTTGTTATTCCATATATTTATATACAAAATTTAAAGCTGTATTTTCCATTAGAATATAAACAATCCTGTAAAATTGACCCTATAATATATACCTCATTTGACTGTTGGGCCGCTTTCACTCTTGTAGGCGTGTATTACTGACACATTCATTAAAACACATAAGTCCTGTATAGCGTAATAAACTTTAATCCAATACTAGAACTTATTTAAAGATAATCAGTTAAATTGCTTTAGCATCCTTCTCCATCTTTAAACACTTCCAAGTCATATTGCCTTCTGGGATTCATCCATCACGTGATCTCTCTCTGCCAATTATATATTAAATAATATCAAATGACATAATCCAATATAATTAAGATATTTATCAACCTTTAAAAAAAAAAAATAATAATTTTTTTCTTTTTCAAACAGGAAACTGTTTTTCTTGAAAATTCGACAGATTTAGGTATAGAAAGAAGAGTTAAATTTTGGAGGAATACTTATAATCCTCTCCCTCATTTGCCTATAATGTATTCAATAAGTGTTGATCTTCAAAGAATTAATCCTGGAAAACATTATATCCAAATAAATGCTATGACAAATGACAAGTATAAACAAGTAGTGAATTCTGAGATTCTGGAGATAAACATCCCAGGTAAGTTAATAATTTTTCTAACACTTTTTTTGTTTTAAAGTAGGCCTATATTATTCTTTTTAATTACAGGAACATATGACACTAATGCAAGGTATACAGAAAATGGAATTATCTTAAAACAGAATGCAATTTTATATATATATATATATATATATTTATATATAGTCATGTATATATATTTTAAAATTAAAATTTAAAGATCTTTAAACTGTGTAAATTAGTAGTTATACTATTTTACATTGTAAAGTAAATAATATACAACGGTAAATATATTTTACTATCTCGCAGATCAAAATAGAAGTTCTTTAGCAGATGATTTTATCTGTTACTTTCCAATAATCAGAAAGAACAGAGTTATTGTCACATGCTATTCAAGTTATATACAATCTGGTGATTATACCTATTCCTACATTATATACACTAATGTAAGTTTACTTCGTTTTTTGTAATTATCCTTTTTAAAAAAAAATTTCGGTACCATATACACGATTGTTTAACATTCATATTTTTAAATAGTTAGAATTAAAATGACATTTACGATATAAATCCGAGGTCCGTACAACGAACTTACGTTTTGTAAATTTTATTTTAGGGAAAGCCTGTTGGAATAGAGGACTCTCCGTGGTCTCCATTATATGTTCATAATATTTTGAGGGAACCAAAGCTTGTGCACGGCTGCCAGTTGATAATTAGAGTCACAAAACTAGGACCAGGTTATCATGAATTCCAAGCTACTGAAATAAACAACTTGTCAAAAATAAAAAGGAGTTATAAGACATCACGCCTGATATTAGGTGAGTGAGACTCTTAAATGCTTCTTCAATTTGTTTTCATTAGGGATAAAATATGTATTTTGCGATATATTTTTCTCAACAATAAATAATATACCTAATGTGCAATGAATGTATCTCACGTCCGTCTGTCCCGTCCATTTGTCTGTCCGTGACGCTACTATTTTTAGAAAGCAGCGCACCAAAGTTAAACAATAAATATATATATTTTGAAAGTTACGTTTCGATGATGAACTAATTTCAGAAACCAGCGCACCACAAATGATTATTTTTCGAACGTCCGCATACAATTGTTAAATTTAAAATAAAATAATAAAACCAACAAAAAAAAATAATTAATTAATGTTTTATATTACTCTAGAAGCCCTGTCGTGTGTTGCATCGATCTTAGTTACCATGAATACATTTTAAGAAAACAATGAATGATGTGTTTTAAAAATATTTTGTCAGAAACCTAAGCAGCAATGTGCAAAAAAGTCAAATTTCATAGAAACGGATAAATAAATTTAAAATTAAAAAGCTTTGAAAAGAACAAATGATATTAAGGTGTCATGTTCTAATATGAGTTATACTTTTGTACTGCCATTGTACTCATGCCATATACCTCAATATCGTGGAAATTTGATTTGAGATTTAAATTATTTATTAGCAGTTAAAAAAGGCATTTGGGGCCCCCTGCCCGGAGGAAATGAACATTAGGAGTTCATTTGCCGATTGTAATAAGATATACACTCTTTTTATATAATAAGAGGGGGAATGAATAAAAAAAAAGTCAATTGAATGCTCTCCCCACAAGCTGAGTGGTGTTAGATCTAGCCCACGTAAAAGCCTAAATAAAAATGTTGATGGATAGTTTTTTACTAAAAAGTCCTCCGCCGACCTTGGAGGAAGATGGGCACCGTTAAGGTCTACCAAGCCCCGAGAAATTTGATTGGTAACATTTGAACCTACAACAACTACGAGGTGGTGAGACTTTAAAAAATTATATTAAGGTGTGGGCAAGATCAATTAATTTTCTCAGCAACCTGTACAAAAACAAATGTGTAAACCGCTTATATAAAAGAAATAAACAAGCCCTAAACTGAAGCCTAAGTAGACAAATTTCGTTTAAAGAAATAAAAAATGTAATTGTGGCTAAAAAGGAATCGAAAGTTAACAAACTAGAAACAAACCAATTTTAAATCTCATTAGCCAAAAAATGAACAATATACATATGACATACAGAATTAGATTAAGAGTAACGTGCATAACATTAACAAGAACGCATCCAAAAACAAAAATATTTAATACAAACAAAATAAATATTAATATTAAATTCATCAAATAAACCTTGGATCTTTTTGCCTCCTTCCCTTTAAATCTCAATCACAGCTGAAAGAATGACGCCTGTCATGATACCGTTTGCGTGAAGTACGCTGTGTTAATCTCGAAACCAAGATTTAAAAAATTATTTTAAGTCCATATATTTTTTTAAATTGTCACTGACTGGACGAGCTGGCCTGACGGACGGGATGGACACAACATACATTTCAAATTAAGTATATTATATTTATATATATATATATATATGTATACATATATGATTTATAATAAAACTATCTATATTACAAATAAAATACTGGCATAACAACAACAAATTAACAGCAACACTTATTTCAAAAATACAAAATATATAAGTTTTATAAACTTCTAAGAGTATTTGACCGGGGCCAGACAAATTTTTAAAAAAAAATAGGTTGCACTAACTTCTTAGTATAAAACACGACATTAAAAATTCACAATTTTATTCTAACATGAAAACAAAGCTAACCATACATCTTGTGACCAGGGGCGGATTAAGACTGCACGGGGCCCCTGGCTGCAAATCAAACGGGGGCCCTATCCAGCCAGCGTCCCTTAAAATATGATTGTTTACAGCTAATATATGACTGTAACTAAATATTAATAATGAAAAAAGAAACGAACAAGAAGAAATAACTGTTTAAAATATTCGCCTGTGTGTTAAAAATTGAGTGTGAAAAAAAAACTTTTGCATTCCACCGCTGGAAATCGAACCCGACACCGTTTGCATCACAAGCCTATGCCCTCTCCAAACATGACCAGCGGAGATTGTCTAAATTGAGAAATTTTAAAAATATAAACTATATTTTATACTATATTCTCTAAGTGAGCCAAGTTTTATAGATTAAAGTTATAAGACTGTCAGGTCTGAATCGCGCAGTGTTAAGAAGTCGTAAGAAATTTCCCGAATCGTGTTTTTTTTTTAGCCAAACTTTTTAAAATGGGAATTTAGGAATTTATAAGGATTTTGCCGAACATATGGGAATTCTTTAGATTGACAATTTAAAAGAAAATAATTACATTCTTGGATGAAAATAAAATAAAATAATTTGAAACATGCTCATTTTCAAATAAGAACGACTTTCTTTGTGTTTGTGCGAGGCTCTTTGACGTCATATTTGTTTATTTTTAGCGTGCCTAGGTTTTTTATTTCGGATCTACTTTTTTTCCTGATGTTTTTGCTAGGTTTTTCCCAACATTGTCACTGACAGTAGACTGCAGACAGTTTACAGTCAGATTGTGTAAATGTATTACTATTAAGGCAGTGGCTATTGAGACGCTAACGTCTTAATAGCCCACAGGCTATCGAGACGCTAGCGTCTTAATAGCCCACAGGCTATAGAGTGGCAAACACAATAAGCCAATGAAAATTTAGTAGTCATCCTTGACTGACGTCACGTGCCAAGTGTGGTAAGGAAGGGGTCATGCATTTGTGACGGTGTGTGAGAGGGTGTTAAATATGATGTCCCATGTAAATGAGCAACTTAAAATAGAACTTCTACAAAAATATTTAATTGCTTGCTATTTCTTTAAGGACGTTTTAAGTGGGGAAAAAAAAAGAAAGATAGAAAAAAAAATTAAAAATCATAACTCCACTTCTATAAAATGTAGAAAAACAAAACAAAATGTTTTTTTTTGTTGTTTTTTTTTTTTGTTGCAAGCCCTTTAAAATGATATATTATTTAAGCATATTGGACATAATTGGACTACATTTAAAGTTTCTGTCAAAGTACTTAGTATAAGCAACGCCTTAAATCAATTAGCATAAGGGGCCATCCATACGCCAACAAAGCGGGGGGGGGGGTCTTCGAAAAATGGCATTTAGCGTATGGATGCGTATGGGGGAGGGGGGTCTCCACTGAATGGGTACTTACACCCAACAAATGTAATTTGTATAATACTAAGGCTAATAACGTAAACCGCGCAGACTCTAACGTCATTTTAACTGACCTACTGAGTCAAGACTGATATGCAATAATGTTTTACATTTTAATGCAAACGAATTTCTGAACTTTTTAATTCAGACCAAACGCCCACACATTGCTAAAATATATCCATCTGATTTATATTTCCATTTCTTGAAATTAGTAGATGTTTTTCTTTCGCCCACCTGTGTCTCAGCCGTTAAATATACATAAAGGGATTGCGATTTCACTGCTTATATCTTTATATTTTATATGTTTTTTGGCCGTCCATAAATGACGTCATGTGATTTTTATCCCCCTTTCCCCATTGTCACAAAGCTTAAACCCCCCTCTCCACAATACGACGTTACAAAGCTCTGATTCCCACCCCCACAAAAAATTTAAAAAATATATAAAAAAAATTAATAAAAAATTACCACGTTTCAATTAACATTTTTGTCTTAGAAATATGTCATATGTATTTAGTTCAAGTCTTCACTCTAATTCTAATATCGTTAACATGCGTGAAGCCATTAAAATGTAACTAAATAAATTGTGAGCAATCAAGTGGAACTGGTATTTCAAGTAGCACATTTTGATTTCTTAAACGTCCCTCCACCCTTTGTCTTACATCTTCACTAATGCGTTACCCTTCTCCGCCCCCACCCACAGGAGCGTGACGTCATGTATGGACGGCCCCTTCATGCATTGTTGAAGACAATAAAATTATAATTTTCCATTACTTCTATTGTATTTTTTCAATAAATTCGACATGAAAAACACACTGTTACATTTAAATATATATTTATTGTATGGCAATCGAATATTTTTGTAGAAGTTTTATTTAAAGCTGCACATTTACATGTGACATCATATTTAACACCCTCTCACACATCGTCACAAAGGCATAATACCCTCCCGTATTCCACTTGGCGTGTGATGTCAGTCAAGGACGACCACTAAATACGCCAACCTTAAATATTTAATTTTCATTGGCTTATTTTGTTTGCGTCTCAATAGCATGTGGGCTATTAAGATGTTAGCGTCTCAATAGCCACTGCCTACTATTAAATAATATAATTAATTAGTCTGAGCCCGAATCATCATAAAATGTTTGTTACATATAAAGGACCAAATCATTAATAATATGTAAACATGTAACAATCTATGTAACCATGTATGATTGATTCATTATTAATAAATTTCAAAACATTCATTTTTAAAAATATATTTTTATCAATCACAGACAAAATTAAATTAAAAGAGTATCCAAATAACTTTTTTAAACTTCATGATGTTATAATTTAAAAGTATAATCTATATTTTGGCTTTGTAGCCAAGTTGTTAAAACAACGTACAGATTAAATAAAAATTGAAAGTACCCTAATAAAATGCCTTAAAAATGCAAAAATATTTATTATTTTTTAAATTTGGAAGTCAAAAGTCATTAAAGTGAATGCGAAAGCATTTAATTGGAGTTGCCACTTTTCAGATTTTTCCCAAAATTTTTAATGCATTTTTAAATGTTTAGCTCAATTTGGGAATTTTTTTACCCCTGGCTGGGAAAATCTGGCACTTAAGTCTTCGCAACTCTGGAATCGCAATCAGTTTAATAGATAATTTATATAAATTTTTTTAATTTATTATATTTTCAAGGGTTTATGCAAACATGTGTACACTTTTGTTATAAAATATAAAAAGTTTGGGGGCCCCAAATCGTCGGGGGCCCATGGCTTTAGCCCGCTCAGCCCCCCCCCCCTTAATACGCCATAGCTTGTGACAGTTTTGAATACATATTTTTAACGTATCAATAATTGTGGAAGTGGACCAGCAAAGCCCAACCAATACATGTTTATTATTTTAAAGTATTATAATAAAGTCGCACCGCTCAATTGAAGATTGAAAAATTTGCCAACATTAATTTGACAATGGTTCATTTAAAAATAAAGTATTGAAAATAAAATTTAAAATTTAAAAAAAAAACAAAACAAAAAAACCCAGCTTTTTTAACATCCTACTTGAAGGCAATTTTTTTAAAAAGTTATTTATTTTTTGTCTCTGCACTTTCTGATTTTTAAAAAAAATCATGCTTTCAGGCAAGAGGAAAATTCTCACACAAAAATATACTTACATCTACAATATCTGCAGGTTAAATTAATGTCAATGTTCATAATGTTTCTCTCTTTCAATTGTTGCATTAAGCGTTGATACAAAGACACAAACATACGGATAGTAAGTTATCCTTATATATGATATTGATATATATATATATATAATTGTAAAAAATATAAAGTAATTATGTCCATTTTTTTTTCTTTTTTTTTCATCAGCTTTTTAAAACTGTATTTATTTCTTTTTTTTATATATGTATTATGCAATTTAAAATTTACACGCTTTTATTATAAATACTTAAATCATTAGCCAAATAATACACGTGTGGTTTATTCTATTAAGTTTTAATTCATTTTAAATATCACATTATTATTTTATATATCGTTTATTTCATTTTAATTTCAGGCATGGACGATTTAAAAACAAATAATTATTTTCCGGGATGCACTTACTACGATGTCAACGATACCATGGTCCATGTTAAATGTCTTTTTACAACGTCTGATGATTTAGATGAATTCGATTATGAGACAATGACAAATGTAAGTGTTTTAAATAATATGCTTACTTATATATACAAGTCAGTCGTCCGTAAACTATGGCTCGCGAGCCTTATGTGGTTCTTTAGATGATTGAATGAGGCTCGCTGAAAAAGTGTGATTCTTAAAATAAACAATTTTTTTCAGACTATTTTATTTACATATTACTTGCATATATAAAAGCTTGTCTCCATTTCTACATGAAGATTAACATCACAGCAGCGTATGAACCATATCTACAAAGAAAGCAGAAAGGCCATGAAGCACAACAAGTCACAAAAATGTTGAGAAAAATGCATTATTGATAAGCAACAACATTACGTAACGGTGGTAATATAGTTAATTACCGGTAATATACTTTTAGATTTTCAACTTACAACAAATACTCTCATCAACTTGAATTAAGAGTTTTAATGATTAACAATAAGTCAATAAGTTTGAAAGCTGAAGCTGCAAAGATGCTTAGAAATTCAGTTGCAAAATTTTCACGTGTGTATTTTGGAGATAAAACCATCGCTTAAATAACAGATTATAACAGTACGTGGTCCATAAGTGCTCTTGGATTTGTCATAAACTGAGAGGATGGTTTTACAAACGAGTAAAAACAAATAAGTCTTATCAATTAATTGTATTCTAACAACTAGTTTTATTTGCACCCGAGAAACTGCGCACACTAGAATCCGTGGAAAAAGAAGGAAACTCGTTATGAAAATGGCGTCTTTCCAACCACTTACAGGCAGTTAGTGCTACGCTATTTGCAATAGCATAAAAAGTGCGGAACAAATGGCTGCAACATTTGAAGAACAAACAGTTATGTAATTCAAAATACTATAAAAGTGTACTCGGGTGTAATGAATAATTAATTACACTTTTTTAAAATTATTTTTATTATTATTATTATTATTTTTACATTTGAGGTACACAATTAATTGTATAAATTTTGTTAATAATTAATGTTAAGTATAATATTAAAATGATCAAAGAAAAATCCTCATGACTTTCTTCTTACGACATGCGTAATTTTGCCAGTTGACCGGTCAAGGTAAAAAATGTGAAAAATTTGTAAGAAAATAATTGTAGCATTTTGGCAAGTTCATATATTCATCGATAATAAAATATATGTCATATATAAACATTATACTTGTGTAATTTTAGATTTTGATTTTATACTTTTAATTTACGAACACCTTTCAGGGAACAATTGTTCAAGTTAACGGAACAAAACATCACGAATATTATCAAGCACATGTGAATGGAACCTTAGCTACAATACACGACTTCAACATCTACTTTAAAAATTCCGACCTTGGCATTGGACTTCATCAGATTCGTGTCATCACTGCAACAAGAAACAACAGTAAAGAAGCTGCACAGGTTATCAAAGACTTTATGTCTCCACTGGCTTTCTGTTAGTAGTTTTAATTTATTTTCCCTTACAATTTCATCAATTGAATTTTACGAGCAGAAAAATAATAATCAATAAAATCTGTTTTCAAAAGTCTATACATAAGAAGACTTTTAACATAGTTCAACAGTAAAATATAAGTAAGTAAGTTTTTAAATAATTTTTTTATTAAACGTTTTGTAATTTTAATTTTTTAATTGATTTCTTTTTTAAATCTTGCTAATTTAATAGTTTTATAATCCTTGTATCACTTTATACAGTTAAAAAATTAAATTAAATGCCAAATTTTTTAACAAATGAAATAAAATATTTAATGTACTTACTTTGGAACTTTTTAATGTAAAAATATTTATATGAATCTAATTACTTTTCCGAATTATTCTTCCCTTTTTTGCCAGACTTACCTACAGCAGAAGTTGATTCTGGATGTTTGGATTTGTTTTTTTCGAAATACGACAACAAATCAGTAACTTGCTCTTGTCGGATAAATCAGCTAGGAAATCCACTTGGAATTGCAGAGTGGACTTCCAACTTACCATTTGACACTCATTTAGTTAGTGGTAATGAGATAAAATTCAATTATACTGACGCAGGTAAGTTTTCAATTATATATATACATATATATATAGTCATAAATTGTTATGAGTTTTGTCAAAAATAAAAGTTTGATGGTGAATGTTGTCTTTTAGGTTACGAATCAACCGCTAAATACTGCTTCTAAAATATTGGCCGGAAATCAGTCTGCTTGCCGTGCAACCAGTGTGTTCTCGTCCTTAAGAAGTACAACTAAAAAGACAACGCCTAACAAAACACATTGTATTTTGGGCAATTTATTCAATTCTTATAATATGTAGATTCTTAAAAGGGGGACTCCTTGATGAACTGAAATGCTGTTTTAAATACAACTAATTACTAAAGATCAATAATCAATTCTAGATTCAAACGCCGATTTAATATTCCTAGACTCGATGAATTTACTCGGATTTTTTTTTATAACTCTAGTTGAAATTCTAAACAAACGAAAAAGTTCATCAACAAAGGTTCACAACATATACATGCATTCGGTCCACATAATGTATTCTTGGGGGCCGCATGCGGTCAGCGGCCCGAAGTGTGCCAACCCAGGCTATTTATACTTGCGCATTTAATTGAAATAGTTATATCTATGGTGCGCATGCGCTATACTAGTAATGCATTAGACTATTGACAGCAAACTACATGTGAGTTCTTACGTTTTTTTAACATATAAAATAATAATTATAAACGTCGTTTAATTTTAAAATTAAAGGATTGATTTTTAATTTTTTAAATTTTTTTTTGGGTTTTGAATTAATTTTGTGTTACAACATAGCTTAAACAAAAGTAGTAGGGGATGCACGGAACGGGTAGTAAATCGATGGCGTACGCCATCGACGTCACTTCCGGTCTATGACGTCATATAGGGTGGGCGTGGTTACTTCCGGGTTATGGTTGGGGTCATTTCCGGTTATGGGTGGGGGTCATTTCCGGTTATGGGTGGGGGTCATTTCCGGTTATGGGTGGGGGTCATTTCCGGTTATGGGTGGGGGTCATTTCCGGTT
>MUZC01000931.1:620318-640986 GCA_002072015.1 Radix auricularia
TTGGATACAGCTGACGTTGGTCTTAAACCACTAACACCACCGCCACCGCCACCACCATTAGTTATTCTCAAACTATCTAGTTCATTATCCTCCAATTCTAATTGGTTAAGAGGTGTTTCTGTATCAAGACTTTCCATAACACTAGTCTTTATATCTAGCAAGCTGTTCGTCTGAAATCCAACTATTGAATGACGAATTGTAACCGAACCATTTGACTAAGTATTCTTTCCCGGTAGACCCCTTTCGCTGACGTGTTTGTAAAATATTTTCAATCCGATAAATTAGCTTCTCACCAACTTTCTGTAGTTCCTCTTTGTAAAAATTACCTTTAAGTTCCTCACCCAAATCATCTTTCAAAATATAGGTTATGGGTTTTGACCTCGTGTTGACGCGGCTAACCGTAAAAAGTTCCTCTGTCCACGCAGGGGTATACCCCTTTTTAAAATTTTGTCTTGTTTGAGCGATCCTGACTCTATCTCCTTCTGTAAACACTTTTCTGTGTGGCATGTCTACGTCTGTGTATAAGTTATTCCACACAATTTCTTGATTATCGAAATTAACATCCGCCGGCGCCATACGTATACTCCTGTGATACGACCGATTGTAGTTTTCAATTAATTTTTTAATAACATCCACGTATCTGAGATTGTTTGTTTTGGTAAAGTATCGCCACATTTTTTCTTTTAAGGTACGATTGAACCGCTCCACAATGGATGCCTTTATATCCTCATTCTCCGTAGTAAAGAAATGCACACCCTCGTCTTTAAGATATTTTAAAAAGGTTTTGTTGACGAATTCGGATCCCTTGTCTGTTTGTAAATTAATCGGCTTGTGTGTGGTAAATATTTGACGCATAGCCTCCACTAGTAATTTTCCTGTTTTCTTCTTTATCGGGATAGCCCATGCGACCTTACTAAACACATCGATACATGTAACTAAATATGAAAAGTCGTTATTGTATTTTTTTAAGGCTCGCATATCTATAAGATCTGCTTGAAATTGTTGATTTATTCCACCCGTTATGATACGTCGTCTTTTAAATCGTCGTCGAACTGGTTTATGTAAAGTGTAGGTATCTTGGTGACTTAACCATTCTTTGATCGCCTTCCTACCAATGTTAGAAATATTGCGTTGTAAGGCCACAGCCCCTCCATATGCGCCGGGTCTGCGCGGATCATAGTAATATTTTCTTAATGTTTTAGCCTTTTCCATCCGTCCCACTTTACAGGTGTAGGTATTTTGGATTTCTTACTATTGCTATGTGTAGTAGGAGGTGATCTATCCGACGGGGTTTTGTTTTCGTTACTACCATCAAATTTCACTGGAGTTGGGATTTTACTCTTTTTACCTCTGGTACGTTTAGCCGGCGGTGATACATCTGTCTCTTTTGCGGCATCGTTATTACCATTGTTGGATAATTTTGGAATTTCACCTACTACTTCGGTTTTCAACTCTGATGGTACTGTAGATAAATGTTGTTGGTCGGTTCCTTGTATTGCTGGTGGTGGTGGGGGTGTTGTGTCCACTAGCCCTAGTGGTTTGTTTCTGTACTCGGCGAGCCTATTTGTATAAAGCTGTAATGTTTGTTGGTATTGTCGTACTTTGTCGCGCGGTGACAAATCGTTTCTGTTTAGAATTTCTTGCATTTGTACATCCAATTCTCGGAGGCTATCGTTTAGTGTATCGGGTGGTACGTAGGGTTTTTGAGTCATAGAATCTAGTATACGGGGATCTATCAAAATCATTTTCTTGGCCATAGTTAAAAGTTCAAAAGTCCTTTAAGAACGTTTAAAACAGGTCCCAACAGAGCGCCGATAAATCCACCTTTTTGTAAAAGTTGTTTCCGTTTCTTCACCGATAGTTTCTTTTTGGTAAGTTCTCGTAGACTAGTTTTGTGACGCTGTAACCGTCGCTTCTGAGTGGGTGTCAGTGGAACATTGCCTTTTAAAACATTGTGACAGCACTCGCAAAGCGTTTCAATAAGTTGAGGAGAGGCATTTTTAACAATAGTTTTTACCCCGGTTGAATTAGCCCGACACAAAAAACGCAACATTTCTCCATGTCTTTTTAATGATTCCGACATTTGTTTATTTTGGGATGTATACAATTTGTCTTTCGTGTGGAAATATCGAAGTACGTAATCTTATTTGATCGGGAGTCTCCTGTCGAAGGTCGAGTAACAAATAACCATGGGGAACAGCTGTCGCGTCTTTAAAACTTTCTTGAACATAGGAAACACGACCAGGGTACATTTGCTTTGCCAGATGGGTAATCTGTGATCCGTCTCTGGGATTTTTAAAAAGGACGATATAATGGGAATTGAGACTTATCGTTCTTTGTTCTTTATTTTTACCGAATAAGTTTTGCACGATATACAAAACACTAATATCTCGGTGATGACTACCTTTAGTAAACAATTTAGTAATCCTGTCATCCGTTTCAGACATTAAATCATCGATTACAACCAGTCTTCGACGTTTATCACCCTCTGACAAAGAATCAATATCGGGTAATCCTTCCATAAAACGAACCCCTTTCATGGATTCGTAAATCGGTTGCCATTC
Source organism: Radix auricularia (assembly GCA_002072015.1). NCBI lineage: Eukaryota > Metazoa > Mollusca > Gastropoda > Lymnaeidae > Radix > Radix auricularia. The sequence continues at coordinate 622,883 of MUZC01000931.1, forward strand.
ACCATAACACCATATAATTTCTTCTGGTGTGGGTTCTACCATGTCTGCTAAATGTGTCAACATTTTTGTTACAAATACGGTCTTTCCGCTCCCGGTTGGACCCGCAATAAGAGCGGTGAAGGGATGTTTCCACCTAGGGTCCATTCCTAGATATGTTGTAATTGTGTTTGTTTACTTTTATTTTATATGACTGTTTTTTCTTACTTTCTATTTAGAATGAGTCTCGCCCTCATAAAAATGATCTACGAGGAGCTAATTAAATGCTGGGTAACCAGCACTAGCGGGCCATCCGCCACCTTTGGTGAGTTGGTCGACGACCAACTGAAAAATATTCTACGGCGGCTAATAACACAAGTAGATGACGGTGTTTATAGGGAGGTCCGCCGGAAAATTATAAGATTCCACCTGGCTCAGCTCCAGAGGGAGAGAAATCGGGCTAGGTGGGAGCGGCCCCCGACACAACCTGAACCAGACACCACCGATACATTTGATTATAATTTAGCATTCGAACCGTGGTAAATAAAATTTAAAAATTTATGTACGATACGTGTTTATGTTTTTACTTGGATGTTGTAAAAAATGTTGTAAAACAAAGGGAGTTAACTTAAATTACTTAAGTAATATACACAGTTGTTGCCCCTTACTAAGAATGAAATAAGTTAGAACAAGTAAACATACCAAAAGGTTAATAAAAAGCAATATCTAATTAAAAGCAATAAAAAATCAATATCTAATTAAAAGAATTAAATTAATAAAATTAATAACAATACAAATCAAAATGTAATTATTCACCAAAGACGAATCAATGGGAAATTAAAAGAAATTAAAATCAGTGTGTAATTAATAAAATAACAATACATAATAAGCAAATTACAATACAATGAAATCAATAAAGGTTTATAAAAGCAATAACTAATAAATAAAAGAAAACAAAGGGAAATAACTTACGTGTTTGGCGCCAAGCCACCATCTTGAACAACAAGTACAGACATGTTCGGCGCCATCTTGGACACCATCTTGGTACCACACCCACCGGACATGACCCCCCACCTACAACCGGAAATGACCCCCACCCATAACCGGAAATGACCCCCACCCATAACCGGAAATGACCCCAACCATAACCCGGAAGTAACCACGCCCACCCTATATGACGTCATAGACCGGAAGTGACGTCGATGGCGTACGCCATCGATTTACTACCCGTTCCGTGCATCCCCTACTACTAACAAAGTTAGAAGGAATACAAACGAGTAACACTGCATCAAAAGGTTGTGTAGATTAACGTTCCAACGATTGGCCCACTCGTGGAACTGTAGAGGAAAAAAATTATTTTGATTTTTAATAACGTCACCCAGTGAAAAACTAACTTGATAAACAAATATCTGTTTGGCCTCAAGCGCTTTTAAAGAAAACAATAATAATAATAATATTAATTAAAAAATATTAAAAAATAAAAATTAAATAAAAAACTGAAAAATGACTTACGACAATGCTGTTTTAAAGTTTTTAAAACGTAAGAAAATGTTTAAAGCAAAGGTCTTTGACACATGGTATTAAGTTGCAAAGACAATTCAATCGTTAAATAACTTTGAAATGGAAGTTGGTTTATAAGAACTGAACGGAGTTTGCATGGGTAGCACTCTGCCTTCATCAAATGAAGGCATTAATATTTTAAATCCTTTAAGCATCAAAATCAGGAAGACATAATGACCAAAAACATCGTTTAGTCTTGAAGTAAGATTTAATTGATGACCGAAGTGTGCCCCACGTGGGCTAACAAATAAACACTTTAAGTTTATATTCCGATTTACTTGGAAAAGTACATGGAATGAATCAAGCAGTAAACTTATTTCAAGACGTAGTTAAGTTTGAAAGTGTTACCAACAAGGGAGCTTTTTATGCATTACTGGAATGTCTCAAGTTTATATGGTCAAAAGAAGATTACCCTTATAGCCTAATTAGTTTCTGTAACACGCGACAGCCATCTGTAATGTTGGTATGTGAAAGTATAGTTTGGAAGGTACACCCACTTAGATAGAATTGCAGTTGGATTCAAATTTAAACGTTTAAAACGTTTTGCCTACAAAATATTTTTCTTTATACACTATTAAATATCACGTTACTCTTGACTTAGTTTTAAAATGATTTTTGCTCACATCATTTTCCAAAAATTTCATGTCTCTTATTAGAAGTTTGTGTATAGACACTTTATGTTTTTTCAGTTAAATTCAAAAACTTTACGTGCAAGCCTGTATCTATACTTTTAAGCAATATACCCGGAATGACAATTACCCCACAAATTTCTGGTAAGTACTTGTTACATTAGTAATATATGAAAAAATAATATGTATTATATATATATATGTGTGTGTGTTTGTATGTATATATATTAATTAAGAAACTTCGCACTTAAAAAAATATAAAGAAATTTATTTTTCTAGACTTTTATTTCTTTTCCATTTTATGGAACACGCTTTTTTCTTTAAATTTCTTTTAAAATAAAAGGATGTATACATATATAAAGTTGTAGTCACTAGCTTGCACGTAGAAGAAAATAATAATTTGTTGTTCCAAGAAGGAAGTCATTCCTGTAATTACCAATTTCAAGTAAAATTGGTATTGTGTATATTAAGGTTAAATTAATGTGTGATTATTGTTTTAATATTTCATGTTTACTGTTTTCCTATTATTAGTAAAAACAAGGATAACAAACACTTTAACCACATTTCAAACTCTAATAAGAATACAGGACTAGACATAAAACAATTACTGAAAAAAATCATATTTAGGGAGGCAGCTCTGTAACAGATAAAATAAGATTACAAACACATACATGTGAACATACAAAAAAAATTACAATGTCCAGGATACAATCAAATTATAAACACATTCATACATTTATAAGACATTCTCTTTTGGATTTGAGCGCTTAGGAACCGTCCTAATTTATCACTGGCCAGCGGTCACGGAATGAGAATCACTGATAAGAAATGTAATGTCACGTTTGTGTACTGATGTCAGCTAATTTTGAAAAGTGTTCAGCCGTTTATAGTGCTAGAAGTACTCGTCGCTCCTGAAAATTTAGTAGGGACATACGAGCAATATATATATATACTGGATTATAATACACTGACAAGTTTAATTTAATTGTATATTTTTTATTACTGTGCAGTGCAGGAGATCACTAAGTGTTATATAATAGTATGTATACCAGAATCATTGAATTGCAATGTATGTATTATATATTGAATAACAAGTCGTAATATAAAATGATATATTGAGGTAAAAACGATACTTTTATATTCAGAAACCGGATTTTTTTTTATTGGGGATTGCATCCATGAATTAATAGATCATTTTTACCTTTCGATAATTAGTAAATCATAGAGGTTCTTAAGTCTAGTATCATGTAAGTTTGTCAGACCAAGTCATGTAAATTAAGCGTGGCGTCTGCATAAATTAGTCATGTCCACTATGCAGTGTATTAGCGGGATAGCGCTTTGTATATACAACAGGGCGTATGACTTACCTATGAAGATCCAGTATCCATTGTGAATGTTGATAACTATCCGGTCCATGCAACGTAGAGTCACCGTAATAATTTGAAGTCCATTCTCCAGGGTGTGTAGGTGGCTTTCATGTCTATACGATGTTTCGAGTTTTCAAAGTGCTAGCTGTTATGACTTTTTTTGGGACCAGAACACATTAAGTTTGATTTGTTATCGACATATATTTTGTTTTTAGACATATATATGACAAGTAATCATTTAAAAATAGCATTACGTTGATTTTGTTTCTCCATTTAAATTACAATTGTAGTGAAGTGGGTAAAATTGAAAAGTAAGAGAGAATAAAGAATATAAATGAAAAGGGAAACGACTCACATAAGCTTAAGCAGCGTGAGTGTGAGGAAAAAAATTAGAGCAACAGAGAGAACATGAAAGTGCAAAAGAGAAAGAGACAGAAAAAATACGAAAAACAAAACAAAACAAAAATCAAAGGAACATGACGCTAAAAGATTAGGAGAGATTTATGTAGATAATCATCAGATCTCTTTTCAATATTAGCTATTGATACCGGGAATTATCATTTGCCAATAGTCTCTATAATAACCATTGAAATGTAATGCTAAGTAAAGTCTTAACTTCACTTTTACGGAACACACTACACATGCGCCAAAAATGTTAATGACCTATATAAATTTAAGTATTTTCTCAAAAGTTTTTTTTAAAAATCATTTGAGAATCACTGATAAATAATCCTAAATTACATTAGTACTTGACATAATGGTCATGACCTGAGACACTTGAAATCTCCTTGAAAAAGAATATTTTTTTAACAAAAAGCGTTATTTTAAAGAAAAACCACAAAATTAGGACATCACAAAAATATATTATATATTTTCAGATGACGATGATGTTTCGTATTTCGTCGCTAATGGTCATAAAGATGTTCTTGTTATAGACAACGGTAGATATGTCACACTTGAATGTAGAATACATGACAATGAATTCGTATTTCTTCAGTTTGCTAATAAACAAAAACGGCAATGGAGTATTTTACCATTTTATAGTTTACAAATGCAATCATGTAATGATGGTGGAACTTATACATGCGAACAAGATTCAATGACTTTTCAGCTTGAAATCATTGTGAACTGTAAGTTATATTTAATATTTAATATCTTTATGTGTCTTTTCGTTATCAAAATTCAGTTTCTATTTATTTTTTTTAAAAATTAGTCACTGAAATGGATGAAACTTACATTATAAAATACTTTTTAATTTTAAAAAAAATACATTCTGCTGTAACTATATAGAACTAGGAAAATACCCGCCATTTTCAGCAGAAAATTAAGATTTCAATTAATGTTGAGAGATCGTGCAACACAAAGTTCAAAACAAAAATTGATTTCAATCCTGCTCGCGATGGATAATCTTGTTTTCCATATCTGTATATGTTTAAGTGAAATCAAATTTGGAATAAAATGGCACTTTGGCACCTGTGCATATGGTAGCGCGTTGTGCTTATCTCATTAGGTCTGAATATTTTAATACAGGTCGTTATGAACATACATATCAATATTTATTTTAATTGTTCAAATTTAAAGGGAAATAAATGTTTACAAGTTAACGAAAACTGTATTTTGGCACCGGCCAAATGAAGAGACGTTTGGAGCTTATTACTCTTTAGAATTTTATTATTTTTTTGTATAAAAAAATTTGCTCAATAATACCCAATAGCCAATGTGTAAAATACCTTTTTATACCTCGTTTCAGAACGGAATTATTGGCTCCCGGTACCTAGTAAGTGGTGTTATTTTTTTTAAAATTTTTCTCTCTACTCCTAGTTGGGTGTATTAGGAATCCTCTCACATTTTAATGACAATCAGACGAAAGAAATATAATTTATAGGGCTTAAATGGGCCTTGGGACCCTATGGGTGTGAGATGTTAAGTTCAATACAACACTTTTTCATCTCATAATGGATCATAATATATATATTTTTTTTTATATTTCTATAAAAAAAACGTGTCAAATTGGATTGTTCAGACGTTTACAAAAAGAGATTAGTGTTCCTCGACTCAAAAATAATGAGAAAAATATAATTTTTATGCTCTATAGTATTTTAATGTATGGCTTTTTTTCAAGTTTCATCAAAATCCATTTACGCAGTTTTGAAATTTTAATTAACTTTAATTTTGCTCCCCTAAGGTGAAACAACTACATGTAGTCCCCAGGCGGACCAGTGTGTAATAATTTTAAAATATTGTTGTCAAATGTAACCATTATGTGAGGGTACTGAACAACTTCCCAAAATGTCATGATATTACCTACACATTAACTTGGAGATTAAACAAAGAGTACATTTATGCCCATATAAGCAACAACAACAAAATATTTAAAAAAAATAAACAACCTATATTTTAGTTTCCAGTGATCGGAATTTGTATTTAGTTTTCAATGGTAATTATCATGGGAGGCTACTCATCAACTTCAAAATGAGTTACGTTTCTTCTTACTTGGGAAATTATTGAAAAAGTGATAGATCCGTTTTTATATAAGAAACACAAATATAAGTAGCTAAATGTAATGTCTATGAAATTAAATTGTGTTATTGTTAATTCTGTAAAAAATTGTTAAATATTTACAATTTTATTTTCCTTTTCAAACAGCTAATTCTAAATTGTACACTGTAAAAATCATTAAAAAATGTGTACGTAAAAAAAAAGAAAAGAAAGTGCAACGCAAAAGACAAACAAACATTTATTAACTAAAAATAATTCAATATTTATTTATGAATCAAAATTAGACATAAAAACATTTTCTTCAATTTTAATATATATATATATATTGATTTTGTTTGTTCTGATAAACATTTGTTAAAAAGATAGCAAGATAGAAGCTGAAATATATTTATTGTTAAAAATTCCGTAATTTTTTAAAGGTGATACCCTATTATATAGATATCATGTTTCACAAACGAAATAGTCAAATCATTAGGGTTAGAAACGTCTGGATGTTAAAACGTTATATGTTTAAAATATATGGGTAAAAATCAGCCGAAGTAAAAAATATCCGTTAACAATTGGGTAACAATATAAAGTGTTTTGGCTAGATATTATCTTATCTTAGATATACAGACGCTCCTTCTATGCAGAAGATAATTGCGTCCACAGACCATGAGAGATGATCTGTTGGCAAGTGATGCAGCGGTCACGGGCCACGGCTATAGGGGTTCCACGCATTACCCCAGCCGCCTAACTATTGTCTAGTTAGGTACCCATTCGGAGCTGGGTGACTCGGGAGAACAAATCCTCACCTTCGTGTGGATTCGAGCCCGTGACCATCGGTATGACAGTCGAGAGCGCTACCTCTCGACCACCACGTCCCCCACGTGATATTGTCAGAATTACACACATTTTTCTTACTGATGTAATCTATTAAATAACTTAAATCTTGTTCAGGGTTTAGAATGATGTAAATATTGAAATATGTTACATTGATGGCCTGAGTCTTATAATACAAATAAATATCACAGTATACTATAAAACTTGCACTTTTTTTTTTTTTTTTTTGTTATATTTTAATTAGAGTCGCTTTCCTCATAGGTCCAATTCAATTACTTTTCCCTGATGAACATTACTTTCTTACAAATATTGGTGAATATGTCGAAATAACCATAGACATCTATGGATATCCTGGACCAAGAAACTTTACTCTGTTACGACGAGTAAACAATGACGATCAAATCATTCACTCGGGATACAATGTAACGCATTATCCTGGAAGTTACCCAGAAGGACAGATTGTTTTAAACATTTCAAATGTAAAAGAAGATTATATTACAAACCACACTTTCGTCTTCGGAAATGGAAAAGGAGGTGGTGTGAACTACAAATTCAGTCTGAAATTAGGTTTGTAAATATATCTATTGATCTGGGATTTAAATTTTTAAAAAAAAATTAGTTTTTACAACATAGTATGCAGTGCAATGAATTCTTTATGAATATATATATATATATTTTTATTTCATTCTTAAACATAATTGATATAATTATTTTATTTTATTTAATTTTTACTAGCTAATCCTTCTACCGTCAAATCAATGGTACCATTCTTGGGAGCTGAAACCTCACTGATAATTGCAATAATCATATTTCACAAGTATGCTTGAAAATAAAAAGAACAGGTATTTCAATGCCATAAAAGATCGATCTGCATATTGTGATTATGAATTATGTATATATTAAGCATTGTTGTTTATATATAAGTGTTCTTCAGAGTCCTCTTTAGAAAGGTGCACTTTCAAACATCTTTAACTAGAATATCGACATAGCAATATGTGTAGAATGAATTTCACAAACGTCTCATAGATTTGTTAAATAATTTCTTTGCAATAAAATCTTTAAATAAACAATAAATTGAGAGCTTTACATTCTTGTTGTTGTCATTTTAATTTAATTCAGTAATTTCACTAATTATTTCTCTAATTTTAGTATTCTAAATTTTCTTCCTAGATGTTTAGTACCCTAATGGATAAAGTCATTATGAATGTTCGACTTTGCACATCACCAGTGTCCCCCAAAGTGACGCCCCGGAACTCAAGTCGATTCCACATAAGTGTTGTCATTATAATGTAGCCTAACGAGACACAATTGTGTCTAAAGTGAGAAGAGTTTTGTTTGTGTTTTGTTTTCTTTTTGGTTTCTTTTTTTTTTTTTTCACTATTAACCAAAATAAGTGTTTATTGTTATACCTATTATAATCGTTTTTTTTAAATGTATAATTAAAATGAATATAAAATCGTTAAATTCCATTTATAAAAATCCTTTAATATTGTTTAGTTTTAAAGAATTTTGTTTTGTTGTTGTTTTTTTTGTTTTTTGTTGTTTTGTTGTTTTTTTTTAAATTGTTACGCATTATTGATATTTTATTGCGCTTTAAATAATAACTATATCTATAAAATTCTTTATATAAATAATTTCCTTTAAATTGTTAACTTGTGTTGTAATATAAATGCTTAATTTATTATTGCTTTAAAAAAGTGTGTCTATTGATGTTCTATAAGTGTAGCACTTTATTTATATTTTAAATATTGTGTTAGAAAAATGTTTTCACACTTTACTCAAAGCAAGCAAACACACATGATTAACACACATTGACATACATAAAATCTATGTTTTAAAAAAAGTATGCAAAAATTTATTTCAAATTTAACTTTAATAGTGATACAAAAATCAAAAATATTATTGTATTATTTTTTAAAGGTAATTCCGATGCTAAGGTGTTTTGTTTGTTGTTTTTTTTGTTAATGGAGAAACTTTCGATTCTGATGTTTAATATCAAGATCACTGAGTGCAAAAATGACCTTTAAAAAAAAATTAATAAAAAAAATAATTGAATGAAGCAAAAATATCGTGATCTTGTTATCAAACCTGTTTCATTTGTCATTATACTGATTAGAAAATGGTCCAAATAATCATTTTTAAAAAAAAACTTAATGTCACTTGATTTATTGAGTTTTATAAAATAAAGTTAGCACTGTGACATAACTAATGAGAAAATGCTTAGACAAAGAGAGAATGTGTCTTGTCCACTTCAAAATAGTCGATATATTAGGGTTGGCGAGATAACCAAGGTCAAGATAAAGTGGTCCGACGGTATAAAAATTGAATTATTTATTCTTTTCTTTCTGGTCCAAATCGATTACTCGATTTTACGATAAAGATAAACACTAATTTAACTTTATTCGTTGGTGAAAACCTTGAAATATCTTGAGATATCGAAGGTGTCCAGAACCAAAGAATTACACCTTGTTACTTAATTGAGGAATGATAATTTTATGGTTAAAAACAGAATACAATGTGATTTACCTCGCTAAAGACATTAGAAGTTGAAAAATCGCCTTCATTTTTTTAACTGATCATGTTGACTTCGCCACAAATTACACACTTGGCTTGTCATCGGAAACGGATTTCAGAATGATTTTAAGGTCATCGTTTCACTTGAAATAGGTAAAATTATAATTGCATTTAACATCAATATTAAAGCTTTTAGTATTTTTAAAGTAATCTTGACATGCTGAACTAAATTATGCTATATGGGTTCAAAATAGAACAAATAATTGTCTAACACAAATCAATGAAAGCAATGAGGCTAATTATAGTTTTCCAAATATTTTTTTTCTCCATGATTTGAAGCAAACACTGTGGTACCGTTCTTAAAAGGCGATGCAAAAATAATTGCGTTGATCATCATCGTCTTCTACTTGGCTTGAAACAAGACGCAAATAATGAAATGTAAAAGCAGTACAGTGATGAATTAATTAACTATATACATATCCCTGCCATTTTTAAATTGTAACGATAATAACATCTATCTAATTCTTCATACATGTAAATGCTTTGAGGTTTTGCACTTGCATGCTTTTTCAAGTTAAACGTATGGAACAAAAAGTAGTAGATGAATACATTCAGCGAATAACAAAACGTGTGTGTGTGTATGTATATATATATATATATATATACTTTTTGGCATCTTTTACGATAAATTTAAGATGCAATACTCATATAAAATGCTGCATCTGCAATCAAATAAACATACGATTTAGTGAATGCTAAAAGTACATTTCAAAAGTGAATTTTATTCTATTCAGTGTTTTTTTAAAGTGAATCTCATTAAAAATTGATTTGTTTTCAAAGTTAATGTTTTAGTAATAACTTAAAAAAAAAAAAAAATACAAATAAAATGGTCATTTGTATTTCTTCTTACTTAAAAAAATAATAAATATTACACCTACGGTATAAATTAAGATTCTTTTTTAAATGGTGTTCATATTATTTGTATAATTGTATACAGCGGCAAGTCACTATCAGATATACCAACAAAAAAGTTACTATATTTGCTTTAAATAAGTGATACTTTTCGGGACTTTTGTTGATACGATAAAAGGGAAGAAGACTTACAAGCTATGATGCTGCAATTAGCATTTTAGTAAATAAATCTCTCTCTCTCGCTCTCTCTCTCTCTCTTTATGTATATATATATAATTTAAGAAATAAAAATTAGATTTATAACTTAACTGTTTTAAAAAAAAGACTTTTCCAATAAATCCCACACATATGTTATTATACAAAATTTATTAATAACCTCATTTTTCTGTGCCTAGAGTGCGCTTGACATTAACGGATTTTACACTAACGCTTATTTTTGTTTTTTTTATTTTCCTTTTTTCTCGTACAAGAGAATTTACTGACATTTATTTATTTTTTACATAAAAACTTTGTCAAAAAAAAAGAATATCAAATGCAGCCTTTTATTGTTCTTTTTAACTACAGCATTATAAAGACGTCTTGTAGATCTACTTAACGCAAACTTTCAACATCAAAAAAGTATTCAATTTCATTATTTTTCAGTATCTTTTAATGAAATTTACATTTTATTGAAAAAAAAAATATATATTTTTTAAATTGAATTAAAAGGTATAATGACGATTTGGCATTTTTGTTTTTTTGCTCTAGTCCTAATATTTTCACGTAAGTTGCTCGTTTTGCTTTTAAATTGTTATAAGTATTCAGATCGCAAGCATACAATTATTTTATTTTTTTTTGGAATAAAATATTTATGTATATCTTGTAAATAGCTTTTGAGTATTTTTTTTTAAAAAATATTATTAAAATTGTTAAAAAATCTATTACTTTTCTTAAGTAATCAGTAAAAAAAATATTTTTCTATATGACCAAAGTATTATACATAGTTAATTATGTTTAGCAACGAGCTTTTCACTGTTGAATGTATATAATAAAAATATGAAATAGCAATACATTGTAGATATTAAAACATAATAAAACATTTAAAATTATATAACTGGGAAAAAACACCATTATGTTAATATAAAATTTGAAGTTTAAGGGAGAACTTTTAAATATATATATATACATACAATGAAAATGAAACGTCACTTATAGGATAACTCTTTTCCAGCCAGGGGGTTTCAGGGGTTTTTCACGTTCATGCCAGACCATTTTTTAATTTCGATTTTTTAAATGGTTATTTTAATTATCGTATTATTTTTAATAAATGTAGAAAGAAATAAAATATTTTTAAAAAAATATAATTTTCATTGTAAGATTTTGTAATCACCTTTTGTGTGTTTAATTTTCTTTGTTAAAAATTTGAACTTATTAAACTAAAATAAAGTCTTCATAGCTCTAATCATATTCTCACTTAAGTATAACAAAACAAATTCCATTTATGAAATAAATAATTTTTAATTATACAATTACAATCTTATCTTAGATATACAGACGCTTCTTCTATTCAGAAGATAATTGCGTCCTCAGACTATGGGAGATGATCTGTTTGCAAGTGATGCAGCGGTCACAGGCCAGGGCTATAAGGGTTCCACGCATTACCCAGCCACCTAACTATTGTCTAGCTAGGTACCCATTCAGAACTGGGTAACTCGGGGACTCCTTAGGCCCCGGGAACAAATCCTCGCCTTCGCGTGGATTCGAACTCATGACCATCGGTACGCCAGTCGAGCGCGATACCACTCGACCATCTTTAGGAAAAAAAAAGTAATTTTAAAAAATAATTAAATATTTAGTGATACAAAAATAAATATATTCTAATTTGTTTTTTTTTAATTTAAAAAAATATATTTTAAAGATAATTTAGTAAAAGAAAATAATTTCACGGTTTTAAATTTGTTGTACAGAAATTAATATCTCTTTCAGTTTGTTTAACACGTGCACAATATTTCAAATGCAACAGAAATTTACAAAACGTGGATTTTGTCTACGATTGCCGCTACAGCCTAAATTTACAACAAACTTTCTTTACTCAATTTCTACAAAAATTTAGACCATTAAACTGGATAATTAGCAATAAGAAAAATAAACGGCTGGAAGTACCTCTCAAAATTAGGCAATTGACATTTATGAAATCTCAATTACACATCTTTCAGACGCTAACGAATGATGATTTCGATCTAGAAAAATTTATGGCAGGTACTTTAAAACTAAAACAACATTCGTGTCCCAGACATTTGCCAATGAGCACTGTATTCAGTGACATTAGAGAGGCGATTGGCACAGTCAACGATACTGCTGTAAAAAAGTTAGCGGTTTTTGTTCTCTCTGAAAATGCATTTGAGGGACATGATGATGAGATTATGTTTGGTCGGTTGGTGAGTGAACAAATGTCAAATGATGTTGTCCTACGAATTTTTGTCGTGATACGATCAAAAGTGAAGTTAAACACAGATGATGATATGTTTTTATATGCAGACTCACTGGATAACACGTTTGATGTTGTGAATCAGCTCATCGGGAAGATTTGCAACACTTGTCATCGAAACTTTGAAGGTTTAAAACAGTACAGCAGTTGTTACAATATCGTTTATGATTATGATAAACCTTCATTAACGCTGTCTTCAAGGGATGCAGAGGAATTGTGTGCTTTAAAATGGTCGGGATCACATTTAATCTACATTAATTCTCAAAGGGAGTTTGACTATCTTGTTTCAAACCAAGGAATCATTAATATTTTTACTATTCACCAGGATCCACAAATTGAAAAATGGCCAGAACCTCAGATTCTTAATAAAATATTCTCAAATCAATTGGATAATATAGAGTTAGTCGGTTTTATTGGTCTGTCGAGTAAATTGAGTGACAGTACTGGAAAATACAACTGGAATGATGGAACACCATTGGTTATTGATCCCCCATGGGGTTCTAGAAATACAGGTAAAGGCTGTGTATACATGTCTCTAAAATATTCGATGAAGGAAAACGTTGTGACTAGAGAAAGTCTCCAGTGGCATGAATTGGAATGTAATGAAACTATTATAACCAATTTTACTATATGTGAATCAGAAATTATAAATGAAGGCGAACTACTGCTTCCTTTGAACTCGTTGAAACATGCCAGTCAGGAGTCGAAATCGACTTTAATCCCAATAGGTTATTTACATTTATTGTATAACCAAATACATAACTTAAACCAAAATGAAGTGATGGAATCTTTTAAAAAAAGAATACAGTATGAAGTTACTCAACAACAATGCAAGACGATGTGCATTACAGCAGATGATCTACAAAATAGCAGCACTCAACTCTTAGCATCAAGTAATATATATATTGAACTTATAGAAGGAAGGCATAGAACTTGTCAAATTTATTTTCAAAATAATATCTCGCGTTTATTAAATATAAGCTTTCATCTCTGCAGAGAGATTAGGAGAAACGCAGATATTTCAGAATTGTTTGATAAAAGCCGAATTATGATCGAACATCAAAACTACCAACTCTCTAGTGTTTCTGAATGTCTGTATCAAACGAACTCTGAAAGGCGTAGACTAGAGTTTAACAGAATGCTTTACTTAAATAAATGTGAAAAATTCGTGTGTCCTCCGGGATTTGCAAAATGTCCGGGTTCATACTGTATTCCAAAACATCTTGATCATGACGATGTCAAAGATTGTCCACACGGGGAAGATGAAATGTCCGTCAACGAAAAAACATTATGTACACGAAAGTTTAAATTTACACTGAAAACATTTTGCCTGAAAAAAGAGAGTAATATAACAAGTGGTATGTATTTTGACTTTTCTAATGACTTTATTTGTCACGTGCCATGTGGCAATGATTATATTTGTGTGTCAAATATCATTATAAAGAACGTAGAAAATTACACAACATTACACGTAAATTATATTGAAACAACTGTCCGACTCTACGAGGAATTGTGTTTATTTAAATTTACCCCACAAATTTACTCGTTGTTTATCTTTAATAAACTTGTTAACGTAGACTTAAATAACTGTAAAATAAGTGACTTAAATAAGGTCATTAAAAGTCTTGACAGTTCAAATGTCCAAATTTTAGACGTTAGTAACAATGATATCGCCGGTAATGGACAGCTTCTACTTATACAGGAAATGGCAGACCTGCAAATTTTGAATATGTCTTTTAATAAAAACCTAGAACTCAATGATAAATTTATTTTCCCATCAAACGTGCAGGTTGTTGATTTGTCTCACACTAAATGTGGCTCGAGTGTAATACATGCTCTCGTTCAGTTAAGGTATTTAAAGTTGCTGGTATTAAGTCACATCAAACCGATCGATCTAAGTCTGAAAGGCAATCTACAACTTGACATACTTGATGTACGTGGTACAAAGCTTGATAATATTAATTACGGCTATTTGAGTTGGATGACGATTGAAGAGGCCTTGTACTCAGATGACTATCGAATATGTTGTGACGTAATAAGGGGACCATACATACCTGAAGCCAAATGTAAAGCACCACGCGACGCTATATCCACGTGTCAAGATCTGATTGGTAACCCACTAAAACGTTTCACACTGTGGTCTGTTGGTGTATTATCACTTATTGGCAACATGGCAGTTGTGATTTACAGATTAACTTGGGAACGGAGTATCTTAAAAAAAGCCTACGGAATTTATGTCGTTTATCTGGGTGTGTCTGATTTTATTATGGGCGCCTATCTGTTATTAATAGCGGGGGCAGATACGTTGTATCGGAACACATACGTATTGTCAGACTCTAACTGGAGATATAGTTATATTTGTAAATTAGCTGGCATTTTATCGACATTCTCAAGTGAAACATCTACGTTGTTCATTTGTCTCATCACGCTGGACAGGTTTTTGGTTATACGTTATCCATTTGGTGAACATAGAATTTCAAAGATTTGGAAAATAGTATCTTTGTGTTTAACATTGTTCGCAGGTGCCCTAGTCTCTGTACTTCCAGCTCTATTCCCCGACTGGGAGATTTATTCTTATAACGGGATGTGTCTTGCGCTTCCTTTTAGTTCCGGGAACTACATAGGATGGGAATTTTCGGTATTTATATTTATTGGTATGAATTGGATTCTCTTTATTCTAATCGC
Organism: Radix auricularia; assembly: GCA_002072015.1. NCBI lineage: Eukaryota > Metazoa > Mollusca > Gastropoda > Lymnaeidae > Radix > Radix auricularia. The sequence continues at coordinate 638,314 of MUZC01000931.1, forward strand.
CATTGGTCAGATTGCAATATTCGTTGCTCTCTTAACGTTTAAAAAAAGTCTCTCAAATTTTACAATGGATGATTTAAGACGAGCGCAAGAAAGTGCTATTGCAAGGCAGTTGTTCTTGGTTGCTCTTTCAGATTTCTGTTGCTGGTTTCCAATAGGAATTATGGGTATGCTGTCTCTTATAGGTTTTCAGTTCAGTCTTGAAGTTTACGCTTGGACAGCGATATTTATTTTGCCAGTTAATTCTGCAATCAATCCGCTCATTTATACGTTGCCTGCCGTTTGGAAGAAGATCAAAATAATGTTAAACCGTGCGTAATTCAATTACTTCACCCATCATCATCATCGCCTGTCGTCTCATCATTCACATCATCATCTGTAATTTTGGTTACTTATGGAACATAGGGCCTCTGTCAAAGCTCGACACTGTGCACGGAATATTTAAACACGTTTTTGGACAGTTGCTTTTAATGTAATGAGTTAAATATATTTCACTTGCATTCTAACTTTTCCATACACTTTGAGAATTTCAATTCCTTTTCTTTTCTTATACCATTCTTTAAATACTATTTTTGCAATCATACTATGCTGAATCTTTCTAGTAATAATTAAAAAATACTTTTCAAATTTGAAATGGAATCTTAACATTAAAAACAATAATAAAAAAATAAAAATAAAATGTAAAAAAGTTAAATAAATAAAACAACTTTAAAAAACTATAAAATTCATACAATATAACCTTCTAATTGTTCGAAATTGCTACGGAAGAATAGTTCGTTTCCGACATCTTGTGTGTACAATTTCGAATGTGTTTATACGCGTACTTAGTGTAGTTGAAAGATATATTTGTATAAATACATTGTGCATGATTGTGAATCTAATTCTTCTCTGCATCCATCTCGTTGACATAAAAGTTGTTATACATATATTTATGTAATATTAATTAATTTTTTTCTTAAAAATTACTTTCAAATTTCCGGAATAAATTATTTTTCAAATTAGAACCCTTAGTTTTAGTTAATATATTCATGTTAACCTTACTATTAGGCTATAAACGTGTGTCTCTTTGTTTGGGTGAGTGAAAGTGAGTGTGACCTAGTTTTTATATTGATTTGGTGTAAAGTTTAAGAGCTATACGCTAACCGTTGGTTAGCGAACAAATAAAGGTCACATTTTAAAAAAGTAGGATAAAAAAAAAGGTTAAGAAATTCCACTTCATGACATTTGATTAAATATAAGTACGATTTAGGTTTTTGATTTTAATGTCTTTATTGTTTTTTTTCTTCTTTTCTATTAAAAAAAAAAATAGTTAAAATGTCACCTTGGTGTTATTATTAATTTTTTTTATAAATATGTAACTCCCCAAGATTAAAGAACACTAAGTTTTTAACACATGCATTATTTATATGTGTGCGTGGCATTTTAAAATACGTATACAGATATACACAAAGTTAAAAGTCCTTATGCTTAAATAATTCATGTTGTTGTTGCTTCTTTTTCATATGTTTATGTCAATCAATTGGTTTAGGAATAATTTACTGTCAGTCATATATTGCATTTATTTTTAATACCAACACACACACCTGCTGTTTTTATGTTATATATATGTATATATATANTATTTAGGAGATATATTTATATATAGCTAGTTTTAAAAAAATTTACTTCAATTTTAATAGGTAAATGAACATTTTTAAAAAATATAGTTTACCTTATAAAATTATTTTAATGCTTATTGTGATGGAGAAGTCTGAAAGTTGTTGAGTCCCTTATCACAAGATTTTACAGCCTTTACAATTTTAGAACCGTTGGGGGTAGAGTTTAGGTTTAACGGGAAAGCTGTCCTTGACTGAACAAAGCTTCTGGAAATTCTGATGATGTGTATTGGAAAAATTGTAGGACGCTACAACTTCGTAACATGTGAACACGTGCTAAAGAGTTTGTACGTGATTATTGACTAATCCTAATAAGAGTTGCACGCCGACCCTTCCAAGCCCAAGGGAGAAGCCAATAGCAGTTTATAGAAATTAACGGTTGACGCAACGGTGTCCAGTGGTCATAAAATACTGGACCCGACCTTTAAGCGTTCTCTCTCTCTCTCTCTCTCTCTCTCTCAGAAAAGATTCAAAGTCACAGAGCACCAGTCTGAGTTGTTGACATTTGAATAGAGTTGAGCCTAGCTGAGAAGTCTGTTTTCAGGTTTGAGCAGTACTTAGATAGTTCAAATGTATTTTTTATATGTTACGTTTTAACGCTTTTATTCTTGAAATACATTGTTGATTGATATTTGATTGATATATCTATTACTGTTGAGAGTTAATCAAGATATACACTATTATTATTTTCAGCTATTAAAGCTAGTAGTAAAGCTAGTAGTAAGCAAGGGCTGGTAAAGTTTAAACTAGTAAAGTCGCTTATTATAATAGTAAGTTAGTGGTATAGTAAAGTTCATCTAGTAAAGTCAATTACTTGTAAGGTAAAGCAAAGTATTAATAAGTCTCAAAAGCATAGAGCTGACCAGGCAGTAGACGTGCTGGTGCTGAAATCTGATAAAAAGGGACACAGAGGGGAGTTGGGGCATAATAAAACCATATTTGATTATTTATATTGTTTATGTATGTATTCATGATTACTGTATGTTTGTTTTAATATTTCCCTGGAAAATATATATATATA